>JACVTC010000164.1:277500-300000 GCA_016946835.1 Neocallimastix lanati (nom. inval.) | reverse complement strand
GTAACGAACCATGTGAAGAGGATATTGCCATGGTTGATGTTACAGTTGAAGGTGTTTCGGGGAAGGCTTTAATTGATTCATGTAGTAATTTAAGTATAATTACTCAACAATTTTTAGATAAGCTTCCGTCCGAATATGAACCTATTGATATTAGTCGTGGCAGAATTAGGTTGGCAACTAAGAATGATGATTACTCGGAAGGTTATATCATTCGGGTGCCAGTAAAGATTAATAATCTTGTATTAATGGTTAATTGTAGAATAGTAGAAAAGGAGGATCCTTTTTACGATATTCTAATTAACTTAAAAACCCAAATTGATTATAATTTGTTTATCCACCCCATTTTATATAGTTTGTGTCAAATTACTCCTGAGGGAGTAATTGACGTTATTGCACCTATTAATAATGATTATGAAGATGAAGAAAAGTTGTTGTGTATGATTAAGGCTTTGGATGAGGATTCCAAAAAGAATGATTTAAAGAAAATTGAAGGATTATCCCCAAAGCAATATATTCATCATGAAATTTTCCTAAATACTTTAAAAATATAAAGATGAAATAATTAAAATTCTGGAGGAGAACTTAGAAATAGTTGCTACTTCTTCAGAAGAATTAACACCTTCTGATCTTCCTCCACATAAGATTAATTTAATTCCTGGTGCGAAACCAGTTAAGCAAAGGTGCTATAGATTAGTTAAATTTAAGTCGGATATACTTAAGGAGGAATTAATTAAATTAATTAATAAGAAATTAATTGAACCTTCTTGTTCCGAATGGTCATCGCCAATAGTGTTAGTACCGAAGAAGAACGGTAAATGGCGATTATGTATTGATTATCGTAAGGTTAATGATTTAACAGTTAAAGATTCTTATTCATTACCTTACATTGATGAGATATTTGATAGTTTAGATGGGGCACAGATTTTTACAACAATGGATCTTTACTCTGGTTATCATCAAATTTTGATGGATGAGGAAAGTGTAGAAATTACCACCTTCACCACAAGATTTGGTAACTACCAATTCAAGGTTATGCCTTTTGGTTTAACCGGAGCCCCAGCTACATTTCAAAGGGAAATGAATAGGATTCTTTTCCCATTTATAGGAAAGTTTGTTTTTAACTTTATAGATGATATTTTAATATACTCTAAGAGTATAGAAGAACATATAAGCCACATTAGGCAAGTGTTGGAAGTATTTCGCCAACACAAGTTAAAAATTAACATTGAAAAATGTGCCTTTATGCAGACTGAAGTAGAAGTCTTAGGTCATAAGGCATCAGTGAAAGGTTTAAGTCCCCAGGATAGCAAAATTAAGGCTATCAAGGAGTGGGTAGCACCTGTTGATGTTCATGAATTACGATCTTTTCTTGGAGCAGTAGGATATTATAGAAACTTTATTGATAAATATGCTCAAATCTCTGCTCCTTTATGTAAATTATTAAGAAAGAATGTTAAATATAAATGGAATAATGAACATCAACAAAGTTTTGATCTGTTAAAAGAAAAGTTAATAAATGCTCCAATTTTAAAATATCCAAGTTTTAATCAAAGGTTTATAATTAGAACGGATGCTTCCTATGAAGGTATTGGAGGAGTATTACTCCAAGAAGATTTAGAAACCAAAAAGGAACATCCAGTTCATTATATAAGTAGAAGTTTAAGTAAAGCCGAGAAAAATTATGGCATTACTGACTTGGAAGGAGCTGCATTAATTTATTGTATTACTAAGTTGAAATCTTATATATTAGGAAATCCTAATAAAACAGTAGTAATAACAGATCATAAACCTTTAATCAGTTTCTTTAAAAATAAGGAACCTAATAATGCTAGGCAAGCAAGGTGGTGCTTAACTGTTAGTACCCTTGGTGTTGAAATTCAATATCAAATGGGTAAGAAAAATGTGTTAGCCGATGCATTATCTAGGATGAAGAAAAGAGATGATTCTGTGGTATTGGCAACTAAGTTAACTTCAAAGGAAGAAGAAGAGTTGCTTTCTAAAACTATTAAAGACTTTATAAATGAAAAATTTGTTACGATAGATGGTGAAGATTATTTTGTTGATGGTAATGACTATCGTAAATTAATTACGGATCAAACGGAAAGAGTAAAACTTATTTTAGAAGCCCATAAGATAGGTCATGAGGGATATTATAAGACTTATCAAAGGCTTCGTAAAAGTTTTTATTGGAATAATATGGTGATGGATATTAAAAGAGTGGTGCAAAGTTGTGACAAGTGTCAGTTGAATAGGTCACAACCATATCCAGAACCTACAGAAAATATTCCAACTAAAGTAGAAGGTCCTTTTATACATTTGGGTTTAGATATTATTGGACCTTTGATTAAAACGAAGAATAATAATCAATATATTATGGTTGTGGTGGATTACTTCACCAAATGGGTTGAAGCAGAACCCACGGAAAATATAACATCACAGGATGTGATTAAGTTCTTAATTAATGTGTTTGCTCGTCATGGTGTTCCACAGGTAATAACAACTGACAATGGTGTTCAGTTCACCTCGGACATGACGAAAATATTTTTAGATCTCTATGATGTATATGTGAAGTTTATTTCCACATATCATCCAGAAAGTAATGGACTTACGGAAAACCGTAATAAAGAGATCGGCAAGTTATTGAGGTTGTTGGGTTCTAAGAATAAGGATTGGGATGAAGTTTTACCATCCGCCTTATGGGCTCTTAGAACTACCAAAAATAAGGTAACAAAACATTCAAGTTTTGAGTTGGTTTATGGTAGGGAGGATCAGCAGCCTTTTGATATTGCTGCTAGACCTACCAAGGATATTAATAAGTCATCGGATGAAGTGTTGTTAGAAAAATTTATAAATCATTACCGATGGACTTTAGAAGCAGCCGAAAATGTTAAAAATGCAAATAAGTATTGGGCTGCTAGAAGAGAGGAAAAGAATAGTTTGAATGAGGGAAAAAGAATTAGGGAAGGTGATTTAGTTCTAGTTAGAAATTTTTCAAGAACTAAACTAGAACCTTATTTTGTTGGTCCTCTTAAAGTTATAAAAAACAATTTAATACGGTTACCTTGGCTGATCCAAATTCTGGAATTCAAATGAATAGGAATGTTCATTTGAAGAATATAGTCAAGTATAACTCAGCTTCGATGTAGCTTGAGTTTTAGAGGGGGCATCATGGTAAAGAATGAATTAATAACCTTTATTTTATTATTAATAATTCTTTACTAAATTGTACTTTCCTATATTCTTCATAACCTAAACCTCATTGTAAATTTAATTTATTTTGATATAAATTAATTTACACTTGTAAATAATGTAAATAAATTTTAATTAATTACTTTATTGTTATATTATTAAATATATGTATATATTAAAATACAATTGTAAATATTAAAATTATACTTTTAAGATACTAAATTATTAAAACTATTAATTAAATATTATTATAAAAATTATTATAAAATTATTAAAATTATTAATTAAATATTATTCTAAAAATTATTATAAATTATTAATATTATAAAATTATTAAAATTATTAAATATTATTATAAAAATTTATTTATTATAACTATTAAATATTATTATAAAATTATTAAGATTATTAATTAAATTTATTATTAAAAATTATTATTAAAAATTTTTACTTATTATAAAAATTATTATTTAAATATTATCAAATTTATTAATTAAATATTATAAAAATTTTATTTTATTTTGAAAATAATTACAAGTATTATTTAAAATAATTAAAGATTATTAAATTTATTATATTAATCTTTAAAAACAATTTATTTAACTTAAAAATATCAAAGAAAATAGTAAAAACTATTTTCTATATATTTATTTTATAATTATTTTTAATTAAATTATATTTGAATATTATATTATTATATTTATAAAAATTAAAACAAAAATGAATTATTGATATAAAATTAATTCAATAATTCTATAAAATTACTTAAATTATAAACAATTAATTATACTTTAAATTTATAAAAAAATATAAATATTGTAACAATTTCTTAAAAATTAAATGTGTGTACTTTAAATAAAAAAAAAAAAAACTTTTATATTAATAAAAAAAAATAAAAAATTTTTAATAAAGAATTATTTTTTTTTAAAATCAAAGCAGGGTAATACCCGTCCCCCCCTGCTTGATTTTAAATATCTAAGTGTCAACCCCGAGTCTACCATGAAGATTTCGTTACAAATTTAAAAAAATGCTAGAAAAATACAAATTTATTTACCTATTGTGTTTATTTAATAATCTTAAAAGATATTATCTTTTAGTTATTATTATTAAGTAATTTATAACTAAAACCAATTTATTTGATACTAGTTAAAGTTTTATTAATATCAATATCAATATTATATAATTATAAATTTTATTAATATCAATATCAATATTATATAATTAAAAATTTTATTAATATCAATATCAATATTATATAATTAAAAATTTTATTAATATCAATAACAATATCAATATTATATTATAAATTTTATTAATATCAATATCAATATTATATTATTATAAATTTTATTAATATCAATATACTTTTCAAAATTAATTATGTTATTAAATTCAATAAAAGATTTTTTTTATTATTTTATTAAAATTCTAATTGTTATTATTATATTTTAATAATAATTGATTCTTATTGATCAAATATTATAAATATTACTATGCAAATAATTAATTATTTTAATAGGATCAATTATTCAACTCTTACTGTTTTAATTTTTAATTCTTATTTTTATTATCATTTAAAAATTTATTTATTCATTTATAATTTATTTATTCATTTATTTATTTATTACATTATAATACGCCATGTTTTCCGAAATGCATTACAACAAAATACAAATTTATGTAATAAAAATTTTCGAAATGACACACATTATTTCGGTGTTGCATTTTGGAAAGTGACTTTTGTATTTTTGTAATTTAGCACCATAAAATTAATATTTTTTAATACAATTATATATATAAATATAAATGTGTTATTAAAAAAATTAAATGTTCTAAATATTCTCTTAATTGTAACGAAAAAGACTAAAAAAGACTGAATAATTCATATTAATTTATCTATAATAAATAATTAAATAATAACAATAAATAATAAATATTTAAATATATAATTGAAAAAAATTAAATATAAATAATAAATAATTATTTAAATAATTTATTTTTTAATATATAAAAAATACTTTTTTTTTTTTTTTTTTTTTTTTTTTTTTAAAAAAAAAAGGAAGGTATTATTTTGTTAAAAAGATTGCCAATTTATATGCCTTTATTGGCAATCAAAGTTTTATTGTTTTGAATTAAATATTTTAAAAAAACAATATTATTTTGTTTAGATGCTTTCATAGTAATTGTCTTATAATTATTATCAGTAACATTTATATCTGCACCTTTTGATACTAAATATTTAATAATATTAGCATGACCATGGTCATAGGCCGCCATTAAAGCATTATCTTGATATTTATTATACATACTAATTGATGCACCGTGATCAATCAGATACTCAACAATATCAATATTTCCTTGTTCGCATGCATATATTAATGGTGTATCTTTTAAATCATTTTGATAATTAACATTTGCTCCTTTTAAAATTAAATATTTTACTTTCATTAAATGACCTTTCTCACAAGCTTTCATTAATGCGGAACTTCCATAATTACCAATTGAATTTACAGAAGCACCATTATTAATAATATATTTAAATATATTATATTGATTTTCATCACAAAGAAACATACATACTGAACTTAATATTTTTTCATCTTCTGGTAAAATAATGTTATTATCAATAAAATATTTTAAAATATTATAATGATGGCTTTTATAGGCTATTGATAAAGCTGATTCCCCTAATTTATTATATAACTTAAAATCAGCACCATGTGAAATTAAATATTTTACTATATCTAAATGGCCATAGCGACAAGCAGTCATTAAAGATGAATAACCATTTCTATTACACTTATTTGGTTGTACGCCACTTTCAATCAAAATTTTTACAATTTCATAATTTCCTTTTCCGCATGAAACTGACAATGCTGATCTACCATATACATCATATTTATTTATATCAATATTCATTGGATTTTTAATAATATACTTAACAAATTCCAACTGATTCCTCATGCAGCATTTAATAAGAATAGTCTCATCCCATTTTTCTATTATTTCATTAATATTTTTTTTATTGCTTCCCTCAAGATAATATTTAAATTTAAGATGATCTTCTTTACTGACTTTAATTAATACAATCATTTCTGATTTTTCTGTATTAACTATTTCAGTAGCATTTTTTATAATATATGAACATAGGAAAACATTAAAAGATGAATATGGAATAATATAAATTTGATATTCGTCATAACTTTTCTCACAATTTTTATTATTTTTTATTAAATATCTTACAATATCAATATGTGAATTTTTATATGCATAAATCAACGCCGAATAATTATTTATATCACGAATATTGATATCTGCTTTATTCTGAACTAAATATTTTACTATTTCAAAGTATCCATATTGACTTGCTAATATTAATGATGATTTACCATATTTATTAGTATGATTTACATTGGCATTATGTTGAACTAAATATTTAACTATATCTAATTCATTATTTTCACATGCATACATTAATGCTGTAGATTGATCTTCATTTACTTTATCAATATCAATACCATGTTCTATTAAATATTTTGCAATTTCTATATTTTGATAGTTGTAAAATGAATCTAATATGAGATATTTTGGATCATCAAGAGTATTAATGTTGGCATTATGCTCAATTAAGTATTTAATAATATCAAAATTTTTATTGTTAAAAGCAAATTGCAATGGTACTAGATCATCACCGTCAACATTTGCACCATGTTCAATTAAAAGTTTTACGATTTCAATATTATTATTTTCACAAGCATATATTAATGCCGTTTTTCTATTTGAATCAATACTATTCAAGACAGATCCATTATTTATAAGATATTCAACAATGATATAATTATTATTTTCACAGGCAATCATTAATGCATTTGAATCTTGATAATTTATAATATTAATATCAGCACCATATGTTACTAAATATTTAACAACTTTCATATCATTAATCTTACATGCGAACATTAATGCCGTTAATTGACAATTAGTAGTCTTGTTAATATCAATACCATTTTCAACTAAATATCTTGCTGCTTTATAAATATCTTTGTGTTTTTCTTCATCAATAGTATAATCATTATATTCATTGGCTTCTCTATTTATAAAATTATAATTATCTCGTACATCAAGCAAAATATGAAGAGCGTTATTATCATAGTCATCAGTCATATTAATATCAGCTCCATGATCTATAAGATATTTTATCATTTTTACATTGATATTTCTACAAGCATACATTAAAGGAGTTCTCAGAAAGCGATCCGTAATATTTATATTTGCTCCGTGCTCGATTAAATATTCTACCAATTTTAAGTTATTATTTTTACATGCATTAATTAATCCTGGAATAATATAGAAATCTTGATTATTAAATATTAAATTTTTCCTAATTAAATAATTATGAATCTTTTCGTTTTTACTTCCTAAAGCATAGTCTAACCCAGATTTTTGAAATATATCATAAATATGAAGATCAGCATTATTTTCAATTAAAAATAAACTCATTTCATATTGTTCGTTAGAAAGACATCTCATTAACGCAGTTCTACCTTTAATATCCCGATAATTCATATCAACTTTAAATTTAAGAAAATATTTAACAATTTCATATTCTTCATTATCACAGGCTAACATAAATCCTGTTGTTTTATTTTTGGAGTGACCATTAATGTCTAGTCCAGAATTTACTAAATATTCTATTAATTCAATACTTTTATCACCATTCTTATTTTTACAAGAATATAATAACGCTTGATATCCATAATCATCACAAATTTGAATATCTGAACCATGTTCTACTAAATATTTAACAATTTCAATATTTCCATTAGAGCAGGCATACATTAATCCTGTACGTCCACAATTATCTTTATCATTAATATCAGCTCCATTTTCGATTAAATATTTAACTACTAAAAATGAATTACTTTTACATCCTTTAATTAATTCCGTTTCTCCATATTTGCCATGAATATTGATAATACTTTGATGCTCAATCAATAATTTAACAATATCGGAATTTCCAATTTCACAACTACATCCTAAAGCTGTGACTCCATATTTACTGATGATATTAATATCTGCTCCTTGTTCTATCAAATATTTAACAACTTCATAATTTCCTTTTTGACATGCAAACATTAATGCCGTTTGTTTCTTTGCATCAACCGAATTAATTTCTATTCCATGTTCTATTAAACATTGAACCATTTCAATATTTCCATATTGACATGCTAACATAAGAAGTGTTGTTCCAAATTTATCATTTATAGTAATACTTCCTCCAGATTCAATTAAATATTTAAATATTTCTGAATTTCCATTCATACATGATTTTGTCACTGCATTAATTCCTAATTTATTGCAAATATTAATATTACAATTGCTTTCAATTAAATATTTAATTATTTCAAAATTATTATTTTCACATGCATAGATTAAAGCTGTATTTCCAATTTTACTTTTTTTATCAATATCTGCACCATGTTCTACTAAATATTTTACAATTTCTAATCGATTTCTTTGACATGCCTTCATTAGTATTGTTTCTTTATAATTATAATAAAAACCATCTATATCTGCTCCATAATTAATTAAATATTTGATTATTTCTAAACTATAGTTTTTACATGCAATAGCCAAAGCATTATAATTATTCTTGGTAGAGCCATGTTGATTGGTATTTATACCGTGTTCCAATAAATATCTAACAATTTCTATATTATTTTGTTCACATGCTATAGTTAATCCAGTATGTCCTTTTTTATTTTGATGATTTACATCAATGCCTAGATCAATTAAGTATTTTATTATCTCAGTATTATTATTTTCACAAGCAATAATTAATCCATTGTTTCCTAAATTATTTGAAATATTAATTTTTGCACCATGATCAACTAGATATTTTAAAAATTCTAAATTATTTTCTTTACATGCTAATAAAAATACTGAATTTCCTGATTTATCAACTTGATTAACCTCTGCATCATTTTCAATTAAATATTTTGCAATTTTATAATTTCTATTATTACATGAGTATATTAAAGCTGAACTATGATATTTATCAGTTTTATTGATATTAATACCTTGTTCAATGGCATATTTTACAACATCGAAATTATTTTTTTCACATCCAATCATTAAAATATTTAAACCCCCTTTAGAAGCATTATTAATATTTCCACCATGTTCAACTAAATATTTAATATTCCCAATATCATGATGATCGCATGCATACATTAAAGCAGAATAGCCAAAATTATTAGTAATATTAACCTTAGTATTATGTTCTATTAATAACTTAACGATATCAAAATTATCACTTTTACACGCATACATTAATGCAGTATAACCATGAATACTAATCATATTAATATCTGCACCATGATTTATTAAATAGTCTGTAATTTCAAAATTACCTTGTTTACAACTCATCATCAATTCAGTAATACCTAAAAATGTTTTATTATTAATATTTGAATTATGATCGACAAGAAATTTAACAATTTCAAAATGATTATTTTTGCACGCAAACATCAATGCTGTATATCCATAATTATTTATTTTATTAATATCAGCACCATATTCTGTTAAGAATTTAACAATTTCAATATTATCTCGAGAGCATGCTTTCATTAAAATGGTATTTCCTTTATTATCTACTTCATTTATATCAAATCCATTCATTATTAAATTTTGAATAGTTAATAAATTAAAATTACTATCTTTTAATAATAATGAGGTTTCAATGATCCTATTATCATTATATATATAATTAACATATTTTTCTAATATATCAACAATTTCCCAGTGACCACTATTCATAGCATTTTTTAATGGAGTTTCCCCATTATGACTTTTAATGTCAATTAATGCATGATTTTCAACTAAATATCTAACGATTTCGGTATAGCCTTTGGAACATGCAATCATTAATGGAGTAACGCCATATGTATCTGCCTTATTAACATTAATACCATGTTCCACTAGATACTCTACAATTTTCATATCAGGGAATGCATAAACTAAAGCAGATTTTCCATAATACTCTGTTTTATTTATGTCTATTCCATTTTCAATTAAAAATTTTATCATTTCAAAATTCTTATTTTCACATACTTTTAACAATATTGGATTATCATTTTCAGGATCTATATTTATATCTGCACCTTGATTAAGTAAAAATTTTGCAAATTCAATATCACCCATTATACAAGCATTATAAAATGGAGTTACATTATTAAAATCAATTATATTTGGGTTTTCACATTTTTTTAAAATATACTTTATTATTTCTATATTTCCAGACAAAATGTAATAACTAATAGGAATACAAAAATCTTTATCATTAAAATAAGTAGTATAATCGATTAAAAATTTTATTTTTGGATAATTCAATGAAAATAATTTAAGTTCATCATATATATTTGCACCATACTCAATTAAATATTCATAAAATTCGTAATTTGAATCCCTAATTTCAGATAAATAATTAAAATAATCATTAAAAAAATTAGCCCCATGATTAATTAAATATTTTGCAATTTCTTGATTATAGAGTGTATATCTTAATCCAGAAGTGCCATCAAAATTTTCCTTAATGTTAATATCAGCACCATGTTCTGTTAAATACTTTATTGATTTAAAACATGATTTTCGACATTCTTCAACAAATATAGTTTTAGAATAATGATCATATTTGTCATAATCATCAATATCAACACCTTGATTAATATAAAAATCTATTGATTCATATTCTTCCTTATTAATACAAGCTCTTATAAAATCTTTCGAATAAAAATGTTTATTATATATATTAGCTGAAGCATCAAACTGCAGCAAATATTTAAATACCTTTGAATTAAAACATTTCTTGAATGTTTTTGAATGATTATTATAATATATTTTTATTTTATGTTTTAATAATTTATCAATTGTTTCATACTGTTTATTATCTACTAGATCATATAAATAATCAAATGGAATTTTAACACAAGTATCAATGACACTTTCTTTATGTAATTGCTTTAACTCTTTATCTGATAATTTCGTTTTATTCTTTGAAATTTGTAATAAATTCAATACAAATTTTTGAGTAAATATAATATATTCGTTCATAGCAAATTTCAAATATTTATCAAAATTTACACGATGTAACGCTTTATCTCTTCCCTTTATTTCATTATTTATATTTCTATCATCATTGTCATATTCAGCAAATGCTGCATATAATCTATCAAAGAAATAATTAATTTGAATTTTCTTATTATATAAAAATTTAAATATATTACTATTTAACAAATTATTATTATAAATATATATTAATAAATTTTCTCCTTTTCTATTACAAAAATTAATATCAGCTCCTCTTATTTGCAATAAATCAAATATTTCAATATAACGTTTAATGAAAAAAAAAGAATCACTAACTTTGGATTGCTTAGGAATTGCTTTTAAAAAGGTAATAAATAAAGGAATATCACCACGTTTAGTTTCGTAATTTAAATTAAGTTTATATTTTTCACAATTATTCAAAATGTATTCAATTAATTCAATGGGACAACCATTATTAATACTATAAGTTAGCAAATCAAATTCGGTTGTATTTAAATCATTTATATTAAATAAATCCTTATTAATATCTAAAAATAAAATAAATTTATTTATATTGACATTTTCATTTTCATTCGATAATGAATTTAATATTTTCTTAATTTCAACGATATTATCCATTTTAAATTGATAACTTCTCTTGGTATTTATTTTTGTTCGAACATTAATATATATTAAAAAAAAAAATTACATTATATTATTTCACTATTTATTTTATTTTATTTTATTTATTTTATTTTATTTATTTTATTTTATTTTATTTATTTTATTTTATTTTATTTTATTTTATTTTGTTTTATTTTATTTTATTTTATTTTATTATTTTATTTATATATTAAAAAAAAAAAAATAAAAAAAAAAAAAATGCAGATCAACATTAATAAAATAGACTATTATTATTGGTTAATATTAAATTTATTATTATTATAAATGAAATTAGAATTTTAATTATTTATTAATTTAATCAAAGGATAGTAAAATAAATAATTTAAAAAAATAAAAAATAATTTTATTAATACATAATACATAATAAATAATTAATATTCTATAAATTTTATATGAATATTGTTTTTACAAAATTAAATAGTAAAGGTTAATTTCATAAAATAATTTTTAGATATTTGGTAGTATTATTCCTATATTGAAAAGAAATTATTATAATTTAATATATTAATATTTTTAATAAATATTTAAAAAGGTTTGGAATAATACTTTAGTATGAAAATTATAAATTAATTATTCATCATATTAAGAGAACTTTTTCATAGAATATTAAAAATCAAATATATTTTTTAGTTTAAATTTTATTATATTATAAAATAACTTTACATCAATAATATTATTTCTTTTAAAAATAAAACATTCATAAACTATATAAAAATTTTATATAGTTTTGGAATGTTTTATTATTATATATTTATATTTATCAACATATTATAAATAATTTTAATAATTTTATAGAAAAGTGTAATTTCTATTTAAAAGACAAGTAACTAAAATTTTCACTTATTATGAAAAGATATAATAGATGCTTATCAAATGAGATAGATCGTATAATATAGCCATAAATAATGATTTTGATCATTTCTAACAATAAAAGTCATCATTGGCTGATCAAAAAAGCCATAAAAAAAAAAAAAAAAAAACGAAAGTTAATCTTCGAAATACTAAACGTGAACATGCTGTAAGAAATTTTTATAAAAAAATATTTGATATTACAAAATATGATATTTTCTATTTGTTATGATGACAATGAGGAATTATTAACAATCACTTAATTTATTTATTTTAATAATATATATATTATATTTATTACTTAGTTTTATATTAAATATATATAGTATTTAGTATATTGATTAATTTATTAAAACAATATATCTTTGATTATAATCATAAAAATAATACTTTTTCTTTTTTTTTTTTTGGCAAACAGTATTGAATATTAATAAATGGATACATTTTTTTTATTGTTTCCATTTATTACTTTTATTTTATTGAGATCTGTGTAACATTATAATTAGGAAATAGCTATAAACAATTACACTTAGTCTGTCTTATCCACTTGATATTATATATTTACAGCCACTAATTTGATTAATTATTATAAATTAATTTTAACAAAAGATTTTTTTAAATAATTACAAAAACCATGTGATTTTTCAATATGTATGAACATCAATTTATCAATTTACAAAATTTAGTTTCGATACTTTTTATCTAAAAAAATAGTATCTTTATTTCTCCTTTTTTTTTTTTTTTTTTTTTTTTTTTTTTTTTTTTTTTTTTTTTTTTGCTCTTAGTTGAATTTTGTTGGATAGCATAAAGTATGAAAATAATTATTAATTTTCATTTTAATACTGTGATTTAAGTAGTACTTAAATATTATAAATAATAATAATAATAATAAATACAGTTATAATATTAATATATACCAATACAATTGAAAATATAAACATTGTAGTATTTAAATACTAATTTTTTTTTAACATATATATATATAAATGAATGTAATAAAATTAAATAAAGTTTTATATTAAATTAAAAAGCAACGAACAAAAAAAAAAAGTAAAAACTAATACTAGTATATAAATTCAAAATGAGTTTATTAGTTATTCTCTGTGCTTTTGTTGCTGTTTTTATTACAGCTTATCTTACTATTCCAAGAGTAAAATACTATGTAAAGTGTATTATATATATTTTCAACTTTTTATTTATTTCATTAGGTTCTGTTATTATTATTTTAATTTCAAAATTAACACCATATCCACAAGATGGCTCAGTAATTCGCCCAGTTTTCAGCAAATATTGGCAAATTATTACTGGTTTTTCAGATTTTGAAATTGAAGGTAAAGAATATTTAGAAGTTGATGGTAAAGGTACTAGACCATGTGTTTTTATGTACAACCATCAAAGTTCTCTTGATATGTTGATGATGTAAATATAATAGTACTTTTTTTTTTTTTTATAGTTAATACTGCACATATAATAATATAATATTAATAATATAAATTATTTTAATCTATATTAAATTTTCATTAAAAAATAGTTGCTCTTTCATGCCAAAGAAAAGTATAATCTTATGTAAAAAATCATTAAAGAAATACCCACTTCTTGGTCAATATTGTATGTTATTTATATAATAGATTTTATAAGAATATTATAATAATTAAGCTTTATAAAATATATTTTATTTTTATTTAAATTATTAATATTACTTTTTTTTAATATTTTTATTGTAATTATTACTATCGATATTTCTATAAAAAATTTTCTTTTTAAATATTTAAATTTACATTTATATATTTGATATTAAATACTTTTTTTTATTCTTTAATAATAATAAAATTGAATTATAATAGTACAAATTACTGGCTCTTACTTTATTGATAGAAAAAATAGTGCTAGTGCTATTGAAACTATGAAAGAAGCTGCTATTTATATTAAGGAACATTCTTTATCTGTAAGTATTGCTCCAGAAGGTACTCGTTCAAACTTTAGAACACCAGATTTATTACCGTTTAAAAAGGGTGGTTTCCATTTAGCTATTCAAGCTCAATGTCCAATTGTTCCAATTGTTATACCAAACTATCCAACTGTTGGAGTTTATGATGCTTCCAAATTCAACTTTGAAGGTGGAAAATTAAAAATTAAAGGTAAATTGTCCATTTTTATTTTTTAAATTTATATAATAATAAGAAGAGGAAAAGAAAAAAAAAAAAAAAAAAGTCATTTTCTTTTTGTATAATTATTAATAGTAATAGAAAGATACAAAAAATAATAATAATAATATATATATATATATATATGTTTTTTATGATATATAATTTTTATTATTATCATTAATCTTATAAACTTATTTATTTTTTCATTTGCTTATTTAATAAATTAATAATATATATATTCAAGTTCTTCCACCAATTTCAACCAAAGGTTTAACTAGTAATGATGTTAATGATCTTCTTGAAAAGGTTAGAGGACAAATGCTTGAAACTATTAAGGAACTTTCTGAGGAAAACAAACTTTTAAACAATCCAGCATCAAAGAAGACTAAATAAATAATAGAGGGGAAATAATTTAAAAAGATATAATATTAATGAAATAATTCAAAAAAAATTTTTTTTATATTTGGTATCAATTTTAATAGGGTGATTTTAATGTGTATTTTTTTTCTTTTTTTTTTTTTTTATAATAATTGTAATAAAATAAAACAATAATAATAATAATAATAATAATAATAATAATAATAATAATAATAAATAAATAAATAAATAAATAAATAAATAAATAAATAAATAAATAAATAAATAAATAATAATAATAATAATAAATAAAATAATAATAATTATAATTATAATAAAAGTATTTAAATAAATAAATATTATTAATATAAAAAAACAAAATATATAAATATAAATAAAGTTTTAATATTATGAAGAATTAATAAAGAACCTTGTAAATGTAATGAAATATTTTCAATTGAGAATAAAACAACTAATATATATTTATTTATTCTTATTTTATGCTAAATTATTAATAAAAAAATAAAATAAAATAAAAAATATATATATTCAAACAAATATCAAAAAAAAAAAAAAGAAAAAAAAAAAAAAAAAAGCACACATATTAAAATAAGATTTCTCATCTTAAGTAAAATTAAATAGACTATTTATTATTTATATTGCTTTATATTAAATATATGTAATTATTTTTTAAATATTTTCATATATATATATATATATATATATATATTTTTTTTTACATGTTAAAACTAATTAATAATTTATAAGAACATTTCTTTATTATTATTATTATATTTTCTTCTATTTCTATTACTATTAATTATTATTTTTATTATTTTTTTTTTTTTTTAAATATATTATTATATTCTATAACTTGAATATATATAATAA
Organism: Neocallimastix lanati (nom. inval.); assembly: GCA_016946835.1. Lineage (NCBI taxonomy): Eukaryota > Fungi > Neocallimastigomycota > Neocallimastigomycetes > Neocallimastigales > Neocallimastigaceae > Neocallimastix > Neocallimastix lanati (nom. inval.). The sequence continues at coordinate 283,795 of JACVTC010000164.1, read as the reverse complement.
ATAAATAAAATAAAATTTAAGCATTATTATTAAATATATATATTTTTATTAAGGCTTTTTTACATTTTTGTTTATTTATATTTAAAATAATCTTATTGCATCTTTGAGTCAATCTTATTAACAGGTTCATAATCTGTTGGAATAATATAAATACTAACAAGAATAAAGGCAATAAATGATACTATAATAACTAAAGCAGAAATTATTGGATGATCACTAACCATTTCCTTTATTATTAAAAAAAAAAAAAAAAAAAGTATAATATATTTAAATATATTAATATAATTAATAATTATTTTAAATTTTATTTTTAGGAATAAAAAAGTTAAATATATATAATATATATATTTATTTATTTATTATTACTCCAAATGCGTTAAGTTTCTTGTTTAATTTCTAATAATAATAATAATAATAATAATAATAATAATAATAATAATAATAATAATAATAATAATAATAATAATAAAATTAATTGATTAATTTATTTATTTATTATTTATATTAATTTTTATTAAATATAATTTGTAATAAAAATGTTATTACCTTAAGATATCTGGTAATGATATTATCAATGAATTTTGGCTAAAATATTTATAAATAATGAAAGTATTATAAAAATTCTCGTAAATACTTATAATTATTGTAATTTTATTATAATTAATGATTTCTTACTTCAAGAGTGCCATCGAAAACACCTTCAAGAGTTTCATTAATATCGTCTTCATGAATTAATTTATTATTCTTACTTAAATCGAAATATTGTTCAGTCTAAAAATGAATTAATATATATATATATATATATATAATGAATGATTAAAATATCTACTTATATGAACATATATATTAAGGAATAAAATAAAATAAAATAAAAAAAAATAAAAATAAAAATAAAAATAATTACATTTGGTTTAGTGATAATAATTCTTGGTAAATCAGTTGGTTCTAAATGATAAACCTTTGAAATATATTTAGTCCACTTATTACCATCAATCCAAGTAAAAATAACATTATGTTTATCGGATAAGGATGATGACCTCCATTTTTTGGCAGCTTCTTTAAATTTTGAAGTCCATGATTGAATAGATTCACCATTAATAAAACCAATAACAACTAAATCATTATTATCCATAATTTCCTCACTATTTTGGCTATCAATTTCAGTAAATAATGAGTACTTATTTCTAGTGATCCATTTATTAAGTTCAAGCTCATTACTTAAACTCTTTGAGAAATTAATTTTTTTTGTATTATGATCTTGAAGTAAAACAAGCCTAGAGGTTTTAGTATCCTTTGGGTCAAGTTCTAAGTATTCTAACATTTCCTTATCAGAGGTAACAAGGAATTTAGCTCCAGAATTACCATGTGCTCTTGCAGCATTAAGATAATATTTCTATTTAATTATAATATTTTATTATTAATTAATATTTACATATTATATATTATTAATGCTTTATAATATTTTATATATATTTATATATTTTATATTGCTTTTATTTTAGTTTTTGTTTAACAAAAACTTACTAATTCTTTAACATTTGGATTTTCTTTATCATAATAGTAAACAAAAGTATTTTCATTATTTGAAACAAATTTTTCAATATGTTCTTTTTCAATAGCATTTAATGCAGTCCTTTAAATCATTTTATCAAACATTAATTATAATAATTTTTTTAATTAATAATTTATAATAAATATTTTTCCAATATAAAATGAATACTTTTCAAAAAAAAAAAAAAAAAAAATTAATTATACTTACGATGAGTAAGAAACAGCAAAATTTAAAATTTCATCAATTTGACGAGAACCTCTATATTCAGTAGATTCCTTTCCTTGAACACTAAAAATTTTAATTATATCATTTGTATTAAAAAATATTTTAAAATATGTAAAATTCCCATGAAATTTCTATTTTTGTAAAATTATTTTGATAATTAATCATAGCTATATATTAAAATATTTACATCTTTAAAGTAGGATAACCTTGAATGTTCATTTGTTGACAAATTCCTTTTATTGTAAAAAAAGTTTTTTTATTTTTTTATTGTTAGTATCATATAGTAGAACTTTCAGTAATATAATAATATTTTTATTATATTTAAATATTATACTTACTTCCATTGGCAGTACAATCAACTTTACCTACATTAATTTCACCTTTTAAATGATAAGCAACACTATTCCAAGTGGGAGCTAACTATAATATATATATATATAAAATTAATAAAATATATAAAAAATAAAAATTTATGAATATATCTATTATTTTTTTTTTTTTAAGTAATATTTTTAATTTATTATTTTTTTAAATCATACTTGTTTACAATGACCACACCATGGTGCATGGAACATCTATATATTTAATTTTGTTTTTTATAAATAATAAAATATACAAAATTTAGTAAATGTTGCAAGAAAAACTATATTAATAGAATCTATATAAAAAAAATTAATAATTCTTACAATAAACCACATATCATTGGCAGTTTTCTAATATAAAAATATTTAATAATAATAATAATAAATATATATAGTTATAAACCAGAATGCATTAATTTTTTATTTTTTATTTTTTATTTTATTTGATAATTAATAATTTATTTTATTTTATTTTATTTTATTTTATTTTTATTTTTATTTTTATTTTCTCTACTTTTATTTTTATTTTTATTTTTATTTTTTTTTATAATATAATTAATAGTTTATAAAAAAAAGTTAACAAATAATTTCATTTAATTAAACATATTGTATTGTTACTTAATGCTTCTATAATTATTTTATTCCATAAAAATTTTTATTATATATTTTATATTTACTTCTTCAAAATCAGAAGTGGTTAAATGAACGATCTGACCATTTGGATTTGGAACTGATTTATTATCATTTTCAATAAGGTCTAAAAAGTCATCTGTTAATGTTTCAGTATCTGTGGAATAAACCACCTTTAACGATAAAAGTAAAAAACTTATTATTGAAAAATATTTCATTTTTCTTTCTATTTAACTATTAAATACAATATTTAATTATATTTTTATTTTAAAAATGTTTTATAATTTAATGGATATAGAAAAAAATATGAAAAATAAAAAAAAAAAAAATTAAAATAAAGAGAAATAATATATTATAATTATTTTTATTTTTTTTAATTTATAATTATTAAATTTTAAATTTTAAATTCTATAAAAAAAAATTTTTTTTTATTTATAAATTAAAAAATTAATTCAATAACTAATATAAAATTTTCTTTGTAATAAATGACCATTAATTCTTTTACAAATTTATATAATTTTAAAAGTTCTATATAGTTTTATACATAAATATATACATAAATATAAATACCATTATCAAAAATTATTAATATATTTAATTATTATGGATATAATTATTAAACATACTTATAGTAATAAATTTGAATCCTATTAGTTGATAAATATTATACACTTTTTTTGTGAAAAAAAAAATGTTTTCTTTATATACCAGTTTAATAAATTATTTGAAAATAATCATAACAAAAAAGTTTTTTTAACTGGTATATAAAGAAAACATTTTTTTTTTGTTATGATTATTTTCAAATAATTTATTAAATTAATTTTTTAAATCAAAGTTTAAATTTTTTAATTAATGATAAAATGAAACAATATAGATTAATTATTAATTCAATATGTTTATCCCATAACATATAACTTGTAATATTTTAAATACTTTCATTTTTGTTTATTTGATGTTAACATAATAGAAATATTTTTTAATCTCATTCAACTATAGAAAGTCTATAATATACAAATTAATAATATTTTGATATTTTCTATATTATATTTATTAAGTTAAATTTCATAAATTTATGTTAAAGATACATATATTATAAAATTTGATTATAATTCTGTATAATTTTTTAGAGACAAATTTTTCTCAATTTTTTATTAAATAATTTTTCCACAACAATAATAAAATTTTTTATTACGCTTAGATTAAATTGATAAATATATTTAAATATAAATAAGTATATGAACAATTATTTCATTAATTATTATTGAATATTTTTACCATTATTTGATATTAATATGAATATGAATATTTATTATTATCATGTATATTAATATTTATTAATAGTTATAATCTATAATTATTATTATTGCTTATAACCTATTATTATCATATATATTAATATTTATTAATATTTATAATCTATAATTATTATTATTATTTGTACCCTGTTATTATTATTTATAATTTATTATTATTATTATTAATTATTATTATTATTTATTATTTATTATTTATTATTTATTATTTATTATTTATTATTTATTATTTATTATTTATTATTTATTTATTTATTATCTTTTTTTAATATTAGAAAAAAAGTATTACTCTAATTTTAATCATTTAAAATAACAAATTATATTATTTTTATTATTTTTATAATTTTTTAATAACTATATAATATGTATTTATAAAATCATATGATTTAATTTTATTTAAATATATTATTAATGTATTACTAATATATATACTTATTAAAAAATATTTATAATATTTGATTTATCAAATTTATAATTTATTATTTTTTATTACAAAAATATAAACATATTTATTATTATCAAATAATATTTAATTATTTATAACTATTATTTAAGATTGTATATATTTTTAAATAAATATATATACTTTTTTTTTTATAACTAGATAAAATATATATAAAAGAAAAAAAATAAAAAAAATAAATAAATAAATAGAACAAATATATTACAATCAAACCAATTATATGTATGCACAAAAAAGTTTACATGTCTTAGTAATTGCTTTAATTCAAATATAAATTAATAAAATAAAAAGTATAAAATTGACTAATAAAAAAAATAAAAAAAAAAAAAAAAAGGAAGTTGTTGCTTTTTTTTTTTCCTGAGTTGAAATAAATAAAACTAAATTTTAAAATTAAAAACAATTTGAAATTTTATTTTAATTGATTAAAGTAATGCTTTATATTAAATTTTATAATATTGCAATAATAATTTATTCCCTTTTGTTTTTACTATATAGAAACAAATATAAAAAATAAACATCATTAATTAATTAGCTTCATAAAAAAAATATTGAAATTACAATATACTAATATTAAATAATATTTTTTAAAAATTTAAAGAATTATAATATTAATGTGAATTAATAAATGAATAAATATTTAGATGGAATGTTTATATATATAAATGAATAAAAGTTTAGATGAAATGTTTTAATAATTATAATAACGTTATATATTTGAATTTTAATAAATCTAGATAAAAAAAAAAAAAAAGAAAAGAAAAAAATGGATGAAATAATTCAAAATCCAGCAAAACTAAATGGTAAAATTAAAAATCAATATAATGTTATAATTAACATTAAAAATATCATATTATGAAATAACACTTTTTAATTATTTTTTTTACCTAATCATAAACAGAAACTATAACATATTTAATTAATTACTTTCAAAAATATGCTGTAATTATTACTGAGTACAGCAAAAAAATTCCATACACAATGTCTTTTCTTAATTACATATTTAATATCGTTAAAGATAATCCTTTGAGAATTTTACTGGAAGTATGCTTAGTTATATTTTTAATTGTGTATATTAGAAAAGATAGATATAAAGTATCAAATGAATTAAGAAATCAATTAACAGAAAAGGTATTATTAAAAATATTTTCTTAATTCTAAAATTATTATATAAGAAAATACAATAAAAAAAATATTAATAATACGAAAAAATAAAAATAAATAGGAAATTGAAGAATTAATTGAAGAATGGGAACCAGAAGAATTGGTTCCCGATATAAGTGATGAAGTTCGTGAACTTGAATTGAATTCTGTTCCAACTGTGAAAGGGTATGTTTAAAGGATAATTTTTGTTTTTTATTTACAAGTATTTTTTCAAAATTTAAAAATTTAATAATATTTTTACTTAAATATATTAAAATATTAATAATATTATAAATTTTATCCATAATTATAATCTTTTCTATAATTAAAGTATTGTTGGCCCAAAAACTGTTTTAGCGGATGGAACTACAGTTTCCAATTTAGCATCATATAACTTTTTAGGTATTATAAATGATAAAAGACTTTTAGTAAGTATTAAAATTTTAATTATTTTTGATTTTATTTTTTCTTAAAAGTTACGGTTTAAATGTATTTTATATATTTGTTTTAATCTAAATAATAAAAAATAAAATTTATAATATAAATCAATAAATAGGAAAAAGCAATTGCTGGTGTTAATAAATATGGTGTTGGTACTTGTGGTCCACCT
>JACVTC010000164.1:265000-272500 GCA_016946835.1 Neocallimastix lanati (nom. inval.) | reverse complement strand
CATATTAAAATTTAAAACAAAAATTTATCTCTATACATTTATTTTCTAGTATTCATATATAATTAGATTACGACATCAAATATATTATTATTATTATTATATATTATTATTGTAGTTATTAATGAATATGTAAGTGGCATATATTATAAGATTTATAAAATATTATTAGGGATAATTATTTTGAAAAAGTTATAATAACATGAACAAATTTTTTATTTTTTTCGAGTATGGTCTTTATTATAAATTTTTTATGTTGACCACACAAATAATAATGATTTTCTTTTTTTAATTAAACAATTTTTGTTTAATGTAAATGTTTTTGCTTTCGTATATAAAAATATTAATGATCGAAGTCTTGGTCATTATATATAAATCAAAGTAATTAAATCATAAATTATTACTTTTAGTGCTTCTCCTATAGTAAATATTATTGCTTTAATAATAGCATTTTCTTTTTTTTTTTTTTTTTATCTTATTACTTTAATATTTTCTACTTATTTTGGTAATGGGATTCATAAAAAATAATATGAACATACTAATTATGGTTTTTTAATTTCATGCAGGGATGTATAATTAATATGTTAATTAAAACATTAAATATACTATTTAAAATTTCATAATTTAGTTCTAAAACATTAAATGATATTTATAATATTAAAATCAAAATCAAAATAATAATCAAGAAATAATACATAGTTAATAGGATTATTAATTAAAATTTCATAAATTTAAATATGTAATACATATTTAAATTTATGAAATTTTAATTATAGAAGAATAGCATTATTATTTAATCATCATTTATTCAAACTTTATTTTTTATTATTTTAATTAATTATAAATAATAAATATAATAATTTTTAAAGTTTACTTCAAAGTATATAACAAAAATATTAAATTAAAATATCACAAATGTAATTTTTATTTAAACTATTTAATAATAATAATAAAAAAAAAGGTTATAAGTTATAAAATAAGCTTTTATGTATTTATAATAAAAAGATGGATAATTAATATCATTAATATCATGAAAATTTCAATATTAATAGTAATTAATGATTTTAATAATGTAATATTTTTTTTCTATAAAATTTTTATATTATAATCATAATTTTATTATTATTATTATTATTATTATTATTATTATTATTATTATTATTATTATTATTATTATTATTATTATTATTATTATTATTATATTATTATTATTAATATTATTTTTTTTTTATTATTATATTAATTAAAAATAATCATAATTAATGTATTATACATAAATAAAGTATATTAAAAAATTACACATAATTTCTATTATTTTTTAACCTTTATATTATTGTATTTTATAATAATATATTATCTATTAAATAGTAATTATTTTTAAATATATTTAATAATATATTATCTATTAAATAGTAATTATTTTTAAAGTAATACTGTTTTGTATTATTTTTATTTGCCTTTTATTTTTTTTTTATAGGAAAAATAATAATAAAGTATAATTTCATATAAATTTTAGCTTGTTGCAAGATTTTAATTATAGAATAATTAAAATAGAAAAATATCCTTTTTTGATTAATGTTTTAAACCGAAAATCAAAAACCTTTTGTATAGAAAAGAATTTTTATTAAAAAAAAAAATAAAATAAATTTCAATTTAATTAAATTTCAAATCTACTTTATTTCAAGGTAGATAGAACCAAGAAAAGACAAACAAACCAACAAAAAAAAAAAAAAAAAAAAAAAAAAAAAAGTGAAAATAATAATAAATTATAAATAAAATTTTATATCTTCTTCTTTCATTTTTCACCCTTTTCTTTAAATAATAAAAATAAAAAAAAATCAAAACGGAACGATTAAAAAGAATAAATATGCGTGAAGATTCAATGTCTTCAATATATAGCTATGATGAATTACAATTACAATTAATTGATGACAACAAGGAATTCAAGTATTTATATATAAAATTTTTTTATTTTTTTTTTTCATTATATAAATATTTTATAATTAATCATTATATTTATTTTTATTTTTATTTTTATTTTTATTTTTTTAATATTAAAATAATGGTAATATCTATTTAATTATTAAATTATTATTATTATTATTATTATTATTATTATTATTATTATTATTATTATTATTATTATTATTTAAAGTACCGACCTAAGTCGTTTTATGAAAGAAAAATGGAACTTAGCAAACCGGGGTTTTGATTACAATGTTGTAGCAGTGTTTGGCTCCCAAAGCACAGGAAAAAGTAAATAAAAATTTTTTTGAATTTTTATATATTTATATATATAAATATATTATGAAAGTGAAGCCTTTAGTATAAAATAATATAAATTAAAATGATATAGATAATTACATTGTTAATAATACTTTTAAATTATTTATTTTTATATATTTTATAAAATAATAAATTAAATAAGGTACTTTGTTAAATAGACTTTTCCATACAAATTTCAGTGTAATGGACGAGCAATCAAGACAACAAACAACAAAAGGTACAGGAAAAAGTTATATATATATATATATATATTATTACTATTATTTCTTAAAAGGCATAATAAAAATTGAAAATCATATATAATAATTTTTTTAAAAATATTTAGGTATTTGGTTAAGTGAAGCTAGAGAAAGACCAATGCTTATTATGGATGTTGAAGGTACAGATGGAAGAGAAAGAGGAGAAGAACAAGTAAATATTAGGCATTTGCATTTAAGATAAATATATATTCAATTATCATTAATATAATAAAATAATGAATTGTTATTAATATTATTATATTATTTCTATTATATAACTTTACTGACTATTCCCAACATTGACTCTAAATATTTATTTAACAAATAATATAAACTTAAATTCAATAATTCAGGATTTTGAAAGAAAAAGTGCCCTTTTTTCATTAGCAATATCAGAAGTTCTTATTATAAATATGTGGGAAAATATGGTCGGTTTATATCAAGGGTCAAATATGGCTTTATTGAAGACAGTTTTGGATGTTAATCTTCAATTATTTCAAAATAAAGGGTAGATAATTAAATATTAAAAATAAATAAATAAATAAATAAATAGAAATAAATTAAATTAAATTGAAATAGTACAATTCTATAACATATTAATTAATATTTTTGTTTTATAATATCCATTAATATATTACATATTATTATTATTATTATTATAAAACAGTGCTGCGAGAACATTATTACTTTTTGTAATTCGTGATTTTGTTGGTAACACCCCATTAACAAATTTACAAAAAACCATTGAAGACGACCTACATAAAATATGGAATGAACTATCAAAAGTAAATCAAAAATTATAAACATTTTTATATATAATTTTTTATATTGTTTATATTCATAAATTTATTTTATAATATTAATATTATAAATAGATATTAATATGTAAATTCATAAATAATTATTATATAAATAAATAAATATACTTTATTAATTAATATATCTTATGAAAAAATTATTTTAATTATCCAAAATTAATTTTACCAATAATTATCATTAAATAAATTTAGCCTGAAAATTTAGAAAAATCAGAAATAGAAGACTTTTTTGATTTTATGTTTATTGGATTACCACATAAAGTTTTTAAAAATGAACAATTCGAACATGATGTTAAATTACTAAAGAATAGGTATATTCATTTTAATAATAAAAATATCATCTTTTAAAATTAAAATTAAAGCAAAACAAAATAAACAAAAAAAAAAAAATAATAATAATAATAATAAATTTAAAAAATTATGTATCCTATTAAATTATTATAAATATATTTATTTTCAAAATATCAAATTCAACAATAAAAAATAATATTACGTAACTAATGAATTAATTTATATAAATAAATGCATATATTATGAAAATAAATAGATTCTATTATAAAGATGATCCAAACTATGTTTTTAAGCCTGATTATCATCGTAAAATTCCAGCTGATGGTTTCCCACAATACGCACAATCCATTTGGGTAAATTATTTAAAATATATATATTTTAATTTTTAAATAATTAAAAAATTAAATTTATTTATTCCATAAAATTTGTTAATTTTTATTATATTTTATTCTATTTTATTATGTTTTATTATATTTTATTATGTTTTATTATATTTTAATATATTTTATTATATTTTATTTTACATTATTTTATTTTATTGTTAACATATAAATATAAATATAGGATAAAGTTATTAATAATAAAGATCTTGATATTCCTACTCAACAGCATTTATTAGCTCAATATCGTTGTGAAGAAATTGCAAAAGTAAAATATTAATTATTAAATTATTTAAATATTAAATGTAATAATAATAATAACAATAGTAATAATAATAATAATAATAATAATAATAATAATAATAATAATAATAATATAAAGGAAGCATATGATGTATTTTTAAATAAAGTAATACCATTTAAAGCAAAATTGGAAGATGGCGAGGTTATTGAAAATTTGGGACATGATTTATTAGAATTCCGTGATACCGCTATAAGTAAATATTTAGTATATATAATTATGATAAAATTAATAGTTATTAAATTTAAAAATTATACATATATATATATACGTTATATAAAATAATTCATTACTTTCATTTTACTACTGTTTCTACAATAATTGCAATTATTTTTGCATATCTTTAAAATCATAGAGAATTACTCTGTTGAAGGTTGTAGATATCGTCAAGATATTTATGAAAAAAAAAAGGAAGATTTTTTAGAGCAAATGAATAATACCTTATATAGTTACTACATATCTCAAGTAACAAATGCCCAAAACTCCATAATTGAAGATTTCAAGAAAAAATTTAATGTGAGATTCATTATAATTTAATATATTATAATATTTTTTTAATTAATTAATAACAAATTCTTTATATCTATAAAATGACACCAAAAAAAAAAAAAAAAAAAAAATAGGATAAAGTTATTGATGATAATAACAATTTCCAAAATACATTTGAAGATATGTATAATAATTCATTGAAGGAATTCCAAAATGTTGTTGATGGTAAATAAACATATATAAATATATATTAATATAATAATAATAATTATATTAAAAATTAAAATTATAAAATTTTATTATTATTATAATTATTATTATTATTATTATAAAAATAAAATTGAAGAAATTACATTACCTAAAACAAATTGGAATTCAAATGATTTAATAAAGAAATTAAAGGAAGAATTAAATGTAATTGGTAATAATATACGTAAAAAGAAAGTTAATGAAATAAGATTCTCTATCAATGTATGTATAAAATAATTTATTTTTTAAGTAATTAGCATGTTTAATTATAATAACTATAATAATTAATTAATTATTTTTATTTATATTATAATATATATAGAAAATATTAAGAAAAGAAGTTATAGCATGTGTAAGAGCATCATTAAATGAAAATATTACAGAAAATCTTTGGGAAGACTTATTTGATAAATATTCTGTAATTATTGAACAAAATATTAATAAATTTATTAATAGATCAAGTGGTAAATTCATAAAATCTTTTATTGTTCAAAAAAATATAAATATTGTTTTTATTACATTATATATTATATAAATGTTTACATTAATTATTATTATTATTATTATTATTATTACATTTTATCTTTATTTATATTTTTTATTTGTAATTACATAATTAAAATTAAAAAATTCATTTTAAATCATATTAACAGTGTACAGTTGTGAAGAAAGTGAAATAGAACGTATATCAAAAGAACTTAAAAAGTCATCATGGGATGATTTCTATGATACCATTTTTGACGAAACAAAGGATACACTTATGGTAATAAGATTAAAAGAAAAATTCGAAAGTATATTCAGATATGATTCAAATGGTTTACCAAAAGTTTGGAAACCAGGTGATGATATTGATGGACAGTTCCAATTGTCATTAAATGAAGTAATTTATTATTATTATCATTATAATTATTATTATAATTATTATTATTATTACTAATTTATTCATTTATAGAAGAAAAAAGTAATTCAATTTATAAGGGCTTAAAAGCACTAATATATATATATATTTTTTTTTTTTTCATAATATAATAAATGAAATAAATATATATTAATGAAAAAATTAAAATATTATTAGGCCTATAAATTATGTGACCTTTTTAATCGTATAGATATACCTCTTAAGAAAGTTAAAGAAACTACTGAAATAGATAATATAGATTCGGAATCATTAGAAATTTTAGAGCCATCCAAAAAGAAAATACTATTAAATCGTTTTAGAAATACAGTGGAAGTATTGTATATTGATGCAAAGCATTCAGTTGTATCAACTCAAACAGAAATACCCTACTGGATGTTTATACTTATTATTATTTTAGGTTGGAATGAATTTATGGCAGTTCTTCGTAATCCATTGTATTTCTTATTTATTGCTGCTTTCGGTATTACATTTTACGCATTATATCGTACTAATATGTTACAGCCATTATTAAAGATCATTCGTTCAATGTTAAGAGATATTGGTCGTCAAATTGTTGAAAAGATAACATCAATAGAAAATCAAAGTATTATTAATGAACGTTATGAAATGTATAAAAGAAATTATCCAAATTTCCAAATTGATGATTACGGTAGTGATGAAAGAATAAATAGATTTTCAGATATGGCACTTAATCGTAAAAACCATTGTAGTAATAACGCTATTGTTCAATCATCTTCTCTTAATCATTTAAACGAAGATTCTATTGGTAAAGCATATGAACCGTCTGTTACGAACCAAATGAAAAGAAATAAACTTCTAAAACGTCATACTTTCCAGGTACCTATAAATTCACGATTATATAATAATGAAAATGAAAATGATGAAAATGATGAAGGTGACAATAATGAAATAGAAAGCTTTGAATTAGGAAATTTAGATAAACTTGAAGTAAGCAATTCAGTTAACAAAAAACATTCTTTACGTAATAAACAAAGTAAATCAAGTTTAAGTACTACTACTACTAGTGATTTTGTTGATGCCTATTAAAATATAAAAAAATAAAATAAAATAAAAAAAATGAAAAAAAAAATGAAAAAAAATGAAAAAAAATAAAAAAATAAAAAAAAATTAATATTTATAGTTTACAATAATTATTGATAATAATAATAAAATAAAAGACGCACCTTATATATAAAAATATTAAATAAATAAAAATAATTAATATATTATTATTTTTATTATTACGAATTTATAATATCTAATTTACTGACAAAACTTTTTATCTTTAAAAAAAAAAAAAAAAAAAAAAAAAAAAAAAAAGATATATATATAAATATATATATATATCTTATATTTATAGTACATTAGAAACCTGATTTTAATATATATATATATATATAGTTAATACTATTCTACTTAATAATCATTTCTATTTTTAAGACATTAATTTATTATAATTTAATCATTATTTTTATAATTACTGAAATAGTAAAATATATATATTAAAAATATATTACCATTTATATTTATA
>JACVTC010000164.1:145000-260000 GCA_016946835.1 Neocallimastix lanati (nom. inval.) | reverse complement strand
GAGATTCGGGAATACATTCGTTGTATAACGATAAAGAAAATGAATCATTATCATTAAATTTACTTAGTAAATTATTTTGACTAAAACGATTTAAGTTTAATTCACGATTACTTACAGATTGACTATCATTATATACTTTTCTTTTTGAATCCTTACTTAATTTATCTAAGTAATCTTGTGTAGATGAAGAAGCAAAAGAATGAGTTGTATTTATGGAAGCATTCGTTTGATCTAGATTTAATAAAGACTCACATTTGATCGAATTATTTTTCTTTTCATCTTTATTTGGTGGAATGAATATAGACATATCTAATCTTGGACCAGAGGATTTAGTAGAATGATGAGTATAAATAGTACGACCTGAATGAGGATATGATATTGATTGACTTGTATTAAACGATTCATTATTTTCAGAATTAAGAGGTAAATTATCTTCTTCGTCTGATGAAATTAAAGGTATGCCAATTGCTTCCGCAAATTCCTGAGAGGTAAGATTTTCTGAACAAATAGTACTATTTTCTTCTAATTCCATACGGCGATGTAATTCGTCCCAATTATATATTATTCCTGAAGAATTATATGAATTATGACGAATAGAATCATCAATAGATGTTGAAAATGAATTTCTATAAGAATTCCTGTTATTATGATTGCTCTTATTTTTTCCAAAAAGTTTCTTAACACTATACCAGGCTCTCTTTGTTGAATGATCTGTATGATGAGATGTTTTTACTGAAGTTGTGGAAGTTGATGAATTCAAAACTGAATTTAATTTATTTTGTGTTGACTTCGTATTTATATTTAATGGTTCATTTATTTTTTTATCTTTCCTTTTAGATCCTTTAAATGGCTTTTGTTTTACTTTTTCTTTTTCTTTTTCCTTGTTATATTTTGATTCTTTAAAGAACTCCTCATCAATATTGTCATGATTACTAAATTTCAAAGGAGTTTCATGCTCTTTTATTTCAACAGTAAGTTCTTTATCTATTTGATTTTCTTCCGTAATTTCAAATAATTTAGAAAATTCTTGACGGGTTAAATCTTCTTCTTGTTCTTCTTCCTTGATCATATTTTCAAGTTTATAGCTATTAATAGTAGAAAAATGTCCTTCTCTATTTGAAATATCACTATCAGCAACAGCAAAAAATGAATTACCAATTTCATCATCTATACTATCATTATAACTGACATCACCACTAATTGGTGTTATTGTACTAAATGCAGGACTATTTGAAGCAACCATACCATGACAACCTGAAAGATTAAGAATTGAATCCCCGTCAGCATTGAATTTAAAATGTTGATCTTTACCTGTTTCCTTATTTGGAATTAATATTGGTACTGGTACAGAAAATGTACCATTATTAATATTATTTATATTTATATTTTTATCAGAAGTAATATGATTTTTTTGATTTTGAATAAAAATATTATTATTTTTTATAGTAATCTTTCTACTTTCTTTTCTTATAGGTCTTGTCAAAGTAATTTCGCCATTGGTTTTACATCTTTCATTTTCAATAATTTCATCAGACATTCTATTTGAAGCATAATCAGCATGACTTTGTTTTTCTTTAATATCATTTAAATTATTTTGTTTAAGCTGTGTATTTTCATTATAGCACTTTATAAGAAATTCAGACTGAGTATTATCCTTTGGAATAGTCATTAATTGACATACTGATTGTTTTCCTATGTATTTACCTGTTGTAGAATCTTTCCTTGAAGAATTAAAAGAATGATGAAGTAATCTATCAGTAGTGTGTAATTTCGATTCTGGCTTGGAAGAAGGCAAAGGGCTTTGTTCACTATTTAATTTATTATTCTTATTTTTCTTATTTTTTTTCTTCTCCTTTTTCTTGAGTCTTTTATTTTTTTCTTTTTTACTTTCTTTTCCATTTTGGTTCTCCTTATTTTTAATTGAAAAATCAATATTACCTAGAATTTCTTCAATATTTTTACTTTCTTCACAAATATTATTTTCTTTTATGTCTTTAATATTATTTTTAGTTTCTCCAATACCTTTATCAATAGTAGATACTTTAAAGTGGGTAGTAGAAAAAGAATTGATATTATTTTTATGATATGATTGTAAATGATCCTTTTCTTTAATTTCTTTTCCATTTAAATTAGAAGATACGTTGACATTTTTATTTGTTCTACTGAATAACTTAAATGAATTCATTTCTAAAAAAAAAAAAAAATAAAAATAAAAATAAAAATAAAATAAAAAATAAAATAATAATAATAATAATAATAATATATAAATATATTGTTATTAACAAAATATTTTTTTTAAAATATATATATATAAATGTATAACTAAAAATCATAAATTTATATTAATATATATTAATAAAAAAAAAAAATAATAATAATAATTTTCTTTATATTTTTATATTTATATTTAAATAATTCTCAATACATTTAATCTACTTTCTTATTTTTCTATTAAAATATTATTCTATATAAATATATTACAATTTAAAAACTATTTCTATATTAATTTATATAATTTTAACAAATATAATTTTAAAATATTAATAAGTTATATATAAATATATATATTAATCAAATATTATATGTTTATAGTATTTGTTTTTTTATCAAATTTAATTTCTTTAAAATTTTTGTATAAATATATTTCCTCAAAATAACAAAAAAAAAAAAAAAACTATTTCTAATAATACTATTTAAACTATTATAAAAGTATTTACTATTTTCTAATAGTTAAATTATATAATATATATGGGTATCATTTTGTTAAAAAAAAAATATATATATATATATATATATATATATAACATTTAAATACATTTAAAAATTAAATTTTCTTTTTCCAAAAAGCTATATCTTAATATAATTAAATAATTAATATTAAAATTAAAATAAATTAGTATATATAAATTTAAATAAGAAAATAAAATTATATATTAAAATTACCAAAGTATAGTTAACTACTGTATTCAGTTAAATATTTTAATCTAAGGTTAAAATATTAGGTCGATAATTTGTTTGTTACTTCTTTAAAGTTATAAGAAAGTGTATAAATATTATATAATATATAATATTATAAAAAAAAAAAAAAAAAAAAAAAAAAAAAAAAAAAAAAAAGCTTTTTTATAAAAAAAAAAAGATTATTATGTTCCTTTTTTCATAATGAATTAATTTATAATATCACATAATAATAATGAAATTTAGAGAGAGTTATTAATATAATTATTTAAGTAATATATATATTTGAATATTTTTGAATTTATGAAAAAAAAAAAAAAAATACCTTCGAAAAATATCTCTTATTAATTGAAATAAAGTTTCATTTGTTAATATGTTCTACCTTTCACTTTAATTTCTAATTAAATTGATAATACATATATATATAACATTCAAAAATATTGTCATGTTTAATATTTAATATTCAATTGGATTTAAATTTTAAAGAAAAATAAATAATATAATTAAATATTTAAACATTATTCTTTTTATACTCATTTATTTATTTATTTATTTTTTATTTAGATTTTACACATATATATTATATATATTGAAAACACACTAAATAATTTATATTCTATTAAGTATTGATTATTGTTTATTCGTTTCAGAGAAAAAAATAATTTCTATTTTTGAATTATTGATGTATACCCAATGAACAAATATATATGTATATTAAATAAGTTTCGTTTAATATGAATTAATCATTATTTATTAAATTTATTATCTATTCTTATTATTTTTAATTTTATTATCAATATCGCTAATATTTATTCTGATATTATAATAAATGTGATTTATCTCCATTATTATCATAATTATTTTTTATACATTAATGAAGTTTATTGATTATTCTAAAATATATTATAATTATTTAAATATTCAATATTATATTTATTTTTCATAATAATTATAGAAATATTAACAATTTATAAAAATATAATACGATATAATTAAATAAATTTACTTTATTTTTTCTTTTCTTCATTATATTACTATTAAATTTCTTTCTTCAATTTTTTTTTTTTTTTTTTTATGGACAAAGAAAAAAAAAATAACATTATATATATATTAAAAAAAAAAAAATTGAAATAATTTATAATAAATTAATTAAAATTATTCGTTATAAAAAAAAAATTTATTTTAATTTTAATATAATTATATAATTTATTGATTTAAATCTTGAATGTTAATAATTATATTTGAATTCTCATTTTACATATAAATTCATTTTATTCACTATAATGGCTTATTTATTTTATATATATTAAAATATTATTATAAACTACATTTCTACATTTACAATAATTAAATAATATTAATAATAATAAAAAATAAAAAATAAAAATAAAAATATATTATGAAATAAATAAATTTAAACATTCAAAGATGTTTTTTACATAATAATAAATTATATTAATAAATAATAATTGTCTAATATAAATAAAATTTAATGATATAAAGCATTTATTATTCCTTTATATTAATGGTTTATATTATGAAAGAGTAAATTACTATAAAGAAAATATATTATCATAATGTCCATATTAAAAAATATTATTTTCATATTATAAACAACATTGAAGCAAAATGATTTATTATATAATCTATTAACATTACATATATATATTATTTTCCATTATACAGAATTGAAAAATATTTTAAAAATTACTATTTATATTAATATAAAATGTATAGAATAATATAATATGAACATTTTGTAAAAAAAAAAAAAAACCACAGACTATTTTAAAATTAAATTTACATTTTAATTAAATAAATCTTTATTCCGTCCATTTGTAGTCATAAAATAATTATTGAAAATTATAATGCACAAATGATTACAACACATACTGTAATATATAGTACAAACCATATATTGATATATATTTAAATTCATTGATATATATATAGTAAAATATATATAAAAGTAATATGAAAAGTATTAAAAATATTAATAACATTTATATAAATGAAAAAAAAAAAAAAAAAAAAATATGATCTTTTTGATTCAAAAAAAAATATATACATATATATCTAGTTTGGTTAAAAAATATGAAATAAAATAATTTATTATCAATAAAAAGATATTTACACATTAATTAATAACAAATTTTACCAATTTTAAAATTTTAATATATAAATATCTAATATTTTTTAAAAAAAGATAATCAGTTACATTATTATATTTTATTGATTATATATTATAAAATAAAATAGTTATAAAAAACATTTCTATTAAAAAACAAAAATTTTTTAAAATAATAACTCAATTTATTTCTTTTTTTTAAATAAGAGGCTTTAATCAAAGTCCCTTTTTATATTAAAATTAAAAAAAGTTTTTTGATCATTTTACACCAAACAATGAATATCTCATCAAATTTTAAATATTATATTATTATATCTATTCACTTATTATTCAATTAATTTAATATAATTAAATGTATTGTACTACCATTAAATATAATTAATCAATTATAAAAATTCCTATCAAATAGGAAATTAAAAAAAAAAAAAAAAAAAGTTCAATAAAACTTTAAATTATATTCTATTTACATTTTATTTTATTTTGATTTTATTTTTTTTTTAATTAAAATAAATTAAATAATATATGCATTCACAACAAATAATATTATATTTTAATATATTAATAATCCATATATGACATATATTTTAATTATATAAAGCATTAATTTTAATCTTTTATAAAATATATATATATTATTAATTATTATTAATTGATTATTAATATTAATTATTATAAAATAATATGATATTATTACTTTTATTTTATTACTTTTATTCTATTATAATTATTATTAGTAGTAGTAGTAATAATATACTATAAATTTATTATTTCTTTAATTATTTAACATTAAATTTTATTATAAATTATGCATTAATTATCATAACTCTATTTTCATTATTTAATTATTATCAATAAAAACCAAACATTATATATATAGTAAAAAATAAACAAACTTAATATATAAATAAATAAATAATAATAAAAATAATAATAATATGGATCAAAAAAATAAATGATTTAATAAGCATTTATTGTTCTTTTTTTTTTCCTTTCTTGGTTAAATTAAAGAAAATACTATAATTAAAAATACTTTAAATAAATGATTTTAAAAATAAAATATGATATATCAAATCATATATAATAATTATATTTAATAAGCTAATCATTTTTATTGAATAAATGCATCAATGTTTTATTTTGTTTAAATAATAAAATAATAATAATACCTATTTTCTTATGATATATATGATAACTTCCCATTTTAACTACATCATTAAGCGAAAAACATATAGAAATGAAGTTATATATATTAATTATCATTAGTTTCCAATACTTTTCTTTAGTATTATTAATAAATGAATAGATAAATATCAAACATTTTTAACTAATTTTTTATTTATTTATTTATTTATCTATTTATTTATCTATTTATTTATTTATCTAACTATTTTAACATATAGTTTTATTTCATTAAAAAAAAAAAAAAAAAGAATTACACTTAATATTTGTTATTACATGTGATTATAATGTTTAATCATATAAATCATATATAATATATAATAAATATAAATGAAAAATTAGTGAAAAGTTTATTAGAAAAACTAAAAAAATAAAAACAAATAAAAAAATAATAACCAATTTATATATTATAAAAAATTAATAATTATTATGAATAAATAAATATAAAAAATATTTGAACATAAATTAATGTAGATATGGTGGTTCTCATTTTAAAGACATTTTTTTTTAGACTTAGTACATATATGATATAATATATACATTTATTTATATTAATCTATTCATTTATTTATATTAGTATCAGGCAAATGAAACACTAAATGATGATCCCTAACAGTCATGCCACATGTTATAATTTTATTATTATTTTACATATTTACTAAATGATATCCCTAACAGTCACGTTACATGTTATAGTTTTATTATTAGTTTACATATTTTTAAATTTTTTAATAATTTTTTTTCTAATTTTTTTATTAATTTATATATTTATGAAATATAAAAAAAATACTTTTTTTTTTTTTTTTTTCATTTATATAGCTTTATATCTTTACCAAAAAATGATGATGTTTTAATAATCGGAATTAATTCAATATTATTATCTATTAAAAAGAATAATAATAAACAAATTAAATAATTATTAATTGATTATATAAATAAAAGTAATGTTATTTTGGAATTGAATGAATATTATATAGTTGGAGATTATCCATTATTATATTTTATTGATAAAAATAATATTGAAATATTAATTTGAAATTGAATTAAAAAGTTATTTAAAGAATTTATCCATTATTAATTACTACTAATAAAAATAATAATAGAATGGTTCAATTATTAACATATTATACTAATAAAAATAATATTATTTTGAAATTGAATAAAAAGAATAAATAGGTATTTAGCCATTGCTAGTTGCAATTGATAAAATTATAATGGAATTGTTCAATCATTGTTAGGTTATTCCAATAGAAATAATATTATTTTGGAATTGAATGAAAAAGATAAAATTGGAGATTATCCATTTAAAGAAATAAAAAAAAAAAAAAAAAAAAAAAGAAAGAAATGGAAATTATCCATTAAGGTTATTTATGAAAATAATATTAAATTGATTTAATTACCATTGGATTATGCAAATGAAAATAATACTATTTCAGAATTAAATAATAATATATATATATAGAATTTATTCATTGTTAATTGCTGTTAGCAGTAATCATATTAAAATATTTCGATTATTAAAAAAGTATTCTAATAAAATAATATTATTTTGAATTTGAATGAAAAAAATTATAAATAGAAATTACCCATTTTAATTGACTACAACTGAAAAACAATAATAATATTAAAATAGTCCTATAATTAATATAGTATTCTAATTAAACTAATATTATTTTGAATTTGAATGAAAAAAGAAATAAATAGAAATTATCCTTTTTATTTGACAACTGAAAGTAATATTAAAATACATTAAATTGATTTCATGGCTTAAATTTTATAAATTTAATTTTCTGAATATCTAAACTAACTACAACATAACTAAATAAAAATAATAATTATTTATTTATTTATTTATTTATGTTTATTTATTTATTTATTTATTTATGTATTTTTATTTATTTATTATTTATTTATTTATATTTATTTATTTATTATTTATTTATTTATTATTAATTTATTTATTATTTATTTATTTATTTATTTATAATTTATTTTTTTAATAATTTATTTATATATATTTATATATATTTATTTATATTTAATATTGTATTTATATTTTTTATTATTTTAATTACTTTAATTTTTAACAATAAAAAATAATTAACATATATGTAATCAATAAAACTTGTGAAACATAAGATATATTCTTTTTTTCCAGAAACTTTATTTCTTTTGAGTGTTAATTCTAGAAAAATTATGTTAAATTATAACAATTAATAATTTAATTACTTCTTCTGAAAAGTTTTTCAATTAATGACATTTTTAGTTTGTATATTATTAATATATGATAATTTATTATTGTAATAAATATGACCAATATAGTTATTATAGTACTGATAATTTGGGTTTTTAGTGTTACTATAATACACATTTAAAATATTAAAATACCCTGTTACATTTTTAAAATTTTTAAAATTATTTTTCAATTACTATATATAGTGGCACAAAATAATAAATATAATATTTATAATTATTAAATTATTATACAAAAATAAAAAAATTTTAAAAATATGTACAAATATTTTATTTTTAATAATATTATATTATACAATTATTTTTAATATATAATATTTTTTAATTGAAATTTAAATATTATTTCTAATTACAATTAAATAATAATATATATTAAAATATAATTACTAATATAATTAATTTAATTGAATTAATTTAAAATCTAAAATTTAATAAATATTTGAAATATCTAATAATCAACTGTAATATATTATGCTATATAATAATATATTAAGGTAATATATATATTTTATTTATTATATTAATTAAGCTTATTATTTAATATATTTTATTATTTTTTTCCTCAATAATTGGCTATTATGATTATTAAGTTTATATGATGATTATGATAATTATTAAAAGTATAAATATTATTAAATTATTATATTGATAATAATTAATAAATAATTTTTTTCAATACTATTCTAACAGTAATAAGATATTTATTAATATTAAATATTTCAGTTAAAAAGCAAAATAAATACCTTCCAAAAAAAAAAAAAAAAATTTTCTTTAAAAGAAAGTTGAAAAACTAATTGTTCTATTAATTGATATAGAATAAAAATATTAAAGCCCAATAAAATTTTATAAATAATAAATTAATAGTTGTAAGTAATTCAATAAATTGTAATTTATAAATAAAAAAAAGAAAAGAATTATAAATTGTTGAAGTAGTATTTAAAAACAAAAACGAAATAAAAAAAATAAAAAAAATAATAAAAATAATAAATAGTTTGGGTAAAAAAATTAGTAGGAATTAATAAATATAATAATTAAATTTAGTAGATAATACAAATAAAAAAGGAAATTTATTAATATATTAAAAGAAAAAAATAAAAAAAAAATAGAATAAAAATTAATAAAGATTAATGAATTAAAAAGTTTAGTAGGAAATGAAAATAAAAATATAAAAAAAAAAATTAAAGAAATGTTTTTTTTTTTTTTTTTTTATTGAGAGTAAAAGAGTAAAAATGAAAAAAAAAAAAAAAAAAATGAAAAAATGAAAAAATGACTGGAATAATATAAAAAATATAGAAGAGAAGAAATTTTTTTAATTAAAATTAAAAAAAAATAATATTTTGAAATAGAAATAAATAAATAAATAAAAATTAATAAGAAAAAAATATAGTAGTGATGTTATAAAATAAAGTGAGAATTAAAGGTTTATGTATTAATGTAAAATGATATTATTTTTAAAATAGAAAATGTCTGACCCATGCAGTGTTGCTACTAAGGCTTACACCGATTACTACGAAGCCAATAAAACTGGTACTTGTAATTTAGATAACAATTCAGACCAATCTGCAAGAGCTGAATATTGTAGTACTTGTATACCAAAGTATGATTCACTTTTAAGTGAAGCTGTAAAAGCTTGTGGAGCTAATATTGATCAATTTGTTAAGCTTAATCATGATTATGTTAAATATGCTAAAGCTTTCTACTGTACTACTGATTCAGCCACTGGTGAATACTGTGATGCTGTATATATTAGAGGATTTAATTACAAGATCCCATACAGTCAATGGGATGCTACTGTATGTAAGAGTTCTTGTGTTGCTCAAATTGATGCCGGTATTAGAGAAGTAGCTAGTAATCAACAATTCTGTACCAACTACAATATTGATGGTTCATTATTCACTGGTTCTGGCAATCCAGTTAGTGCTTGTGGTGGTGGTGCTGGAGCTGCTGCTGCTGGTGCTACTGGTGTTGCTACTGGTGCTGCTACTGGTGCTGGTGCTGCTGGTGCTACTGGTGCTACTGGTACTGCTGCTAATGGTATTGGTGGTGCTACTACTGGTACTGGTGCCACTAACCCATTAATGGGAAACAGTACTTTAAGCGCAAAACCAACTCTTAAAGCTAATGCTACAAGTGACGGTACAACTCTTAATGCTCAAATTTGTTTATTATCTCTTATTATTTGCTTAATCATGGCTTTATTAAAGTAAAAAGATAATAATAGAATAGTATTAAAATGATATACCACTATAAGTTAGACTTTTAAAAAAATAAGAGGTAAAAAGAAAGCTAAAAAATAAACAATGTTGTTTTTTAGATAAATTTATTTTCCTCTATAAATAAATAAATATATTAAATATATTAAAATAACTAAAAGTTGAAATATTAATAGAAAGGAACTACAAAAAAAAAAAAAAAAAAAAAAAAAAAAAATTAAAAAAAAATAAAATAAAAAATAAAAAAAATGTAATAATAAAACCAAAACAAAAAAAATGTTTAGGAGATATATATAATAAAATGATAAGAATTTTTATAATTATTTTTATATATAAATTTTTTATTATGTAATGATTAAAAATAATAAAAATGATTTAAAAAAAAAAAAAAAAAAAAAAAAAAAAAGAGAAAAAAATTCATAACATATGTTAATTGGAATTATTTTATGGATAATAAAGAAGTTCATAATATAAAGAAATATTTTATTTCTTTCTTTTTTTTTTTTTTTTTTATTTATTTATTTATTTATTTATCTAATAGTTTCAAATTCAAAAAATTCTTTTTTTCCTTTTTTTTCTTTTTATTAAAATAGTAAAATTCAGGAATTATTAGGATTATAAATATTTAAAAAGTTTAATAATTAAACGTATTTTTATATTTAACAAATTTCTTTTTTTTTTATATATATATTATATTTATTTAAAAGTTAAATTCAATTATTAACTTTTTACAATAATTACCTTTGCCCTAAATGTTGCCCTTGTTGTGGTGTTAGTGTATCTAGCTTTTCTCACTGGATCTTTGTCTGTAAAGAATTGGAAAATTACAGAAATAAATCTTTACCTTTTCTAGATGATCTCTTTTTGAAGTTTGCAATGATAATTGAACAAAAATCCTTGGATGTTTCTTTAGATTCAGTAAAGGATTATGATAATAATATTTATTATTATATATTGAGTGCACTTCTTGGTGGGCGTTCAATATATTCAAAAATTAAAGTTAATGATGGGGAACAAAGACAATAATTGACAATATTTTTAAACAAAGTTCAACTTCGTCAACTGTTCCGTATTTTGTGGGGATTGCGGAGTTTCTAACAAACGTAATACCATTAATTTGTCGATCTTTTAGTTTGATGATGAAATGGTATTCCGTTGAATCTACCGTTGCCGAGAGCGTCGACGTCCAAATGATATGGCATGGATTTTCACCTCCTGGTGAAAGAACAGATACAGATTCGATTGATAACACTAATACTGAAATTATTACTCGCAATAATGGACGTGGTGTTATTATCGAGGAATGGGAAAAGTTAGAGGCTATTGCTTCTAACGCACTTTTATAATTTTATAATATATAATATTTTATTTCATTTATTTTATTTGTTATTTTTTCATTTAATTCATGTAATTTTATTATTATTATAAATTAAATAAAGTTATTCTCTAAGTCTAAAAAAAAAAAAAAAAAAAAAAAAAAAAAAAAAAAAAAAAAAAAAAAAAAAAAACAATAATTACCTGTATTTTATAAAAATTAAATGATAATAAATATAAGAATTTATTACATGTATTTTTTCAAATATTTAATTAATAAAGATGAAACAAGTTTGCTGCCCTTAAAAAAAAAAAAAAAAAAAAAATAAGAAAAAAAAAACTAAATATAATTGCGATATACATTCCACATACTATTTACAACATAAACCAACCGTATCTGACATTATCCTAGCTAGTATAGCATTATTACAATTAGCATAGTTTATTAACATCGACATTATGTAGGTTATTAATAGATAGGAATAACAAGTTGTAATGATTTATCATAACCCCAAAATACTGCTATATTTAATCTCAGATATCCATGCATATGTTGCTTATATTGTATTAACATCTATCAGCTATATCTATCATAGCAATTTGTGAGTTATTATTTTACAACATAGGCATAAATATGACCTATATCACTCATGAATGATAATAAATATTTGCTAGAAAAAAAAAAAAAAATATATATATATATATATATAAAGTAAAAGTTGTCTATCTGAAATAATAGTTTTCCTTTTCTTAAAAAATATATGTAATATTATTATAGTAAAAATATGTAGTAAAGTAAGTAAAATATTAAATAAAGTTTTTAATATAATAATATAAAAATTATAAACTTTTAAAAAAAAAAAAAAATACATATATATATAATATCACATATTTTAAACTTTAATATACCAATATTTTTAATTGTTTATAATATACAATACAAACTTTAATCATTTGTATTTTATACTATAAAGAATTATAAATACTGGTAAATTAAAGTTAAAGTAATATAAAATGTTTTGTGTTTTGTACATAAATGTCAATATTTAAAATTATAAATATATATATATATTGACATAAAAATAATCAAAAAAAAAAAAAATGAAAAAATCAATTATTTGGAATTTAATTCTTTTTTACTTTTTCCAACTATTGTAGAAATGATAAGGCAAAAAAAAAAAAAAAAAAAAAAAAAAAAGGAAAGAAAAAGAAATTCTGATGCATATTCGAACATTAAATGAATATCTTAATATAATTTATTTATTTATTTATTTATTTATTTATTTATTTATTTATTTATTTATTTATTTATTTATTTATTTATTTATTTATTTATTTATTTATTTATTTATTTATTTATTTATTTATTTATTTATTTATTTATTTATTTATTTGTTTGTTTGTTTGTTTGTTTATATAATTATTTTAAAAATATTTAATTAATTTTAAATAAAGTGGATTTATTCCAACTCCCTACTCTAAAATATATATATATATATATATATATATATATGTAGACCTAGTAGTAATAGATAATTTATCCTTTTTTGTAAAAAAAAAATTTTTTTTTTTATTATTACTCCCACAATTATTGCGATCTTTAAGCTTTAATTATTTATTCATTTATTAATTACATAAATATTTTTTTTATTATAAAAAATATTCAATTAATAAAAAACTATTAATACTGCTTAAAGTATTTTCAAAGTCCATGATAAGGAAAATACTATTATTAAGAATGCAATTGATCATGTTTAAATCGCTTTCACTAATAATGTAGTAAATATGGATTATTAAGTTTATATAAATAAATATAATAAAAATAATAAAAAAAAAATTCGTTTAATTAACTTTAAATAATAATATTTTTAATAATTATAAATTAAATAATAAATTAAAATTAAAACTTTTTTTTTTTTTTTTTTGAAAAAAAAAATTATAATAATTAAATATATATAGGGAAGTTAGATATACTGTGCTTAATGATACTGAGGGTGTCATTTTTCTTTAAAACTTAATCATAAAGCTAATTATCCTGATACTCAATTCAGTGAAATTCGTTTAATTTTAAGGTTAAAAAATAATCCATTCAATTGGTTACAAGTTGAAGATAATGTTGGTCGTCAAATGATGGGTCCAAAAGAAACTTGTAAAGTGAAGACCAGAGAAGTTATTCGCAAATGTGATTGGTCAATTGATGCGTTATGATATGATGTTCATAGTTTTCCCACTAAAAATGATTTAGGTTGTTGGTTTGTGACACCATCAATGGAACAGAAAAATGGAGGAGCTTATTATTGTGATCTTGCTTGTCATCAAGAGGAGAATGATTCTTTACAAATTATATGCATGGCAGGTTCTCATTATGGTATGGGATATGAATATCCAAAGAAAGGAGAAAAATAGTCCAAGGTTTATGGACCATATTTAATTTATTTGAATAAGGCAGGTTCTCCACAAGCTTCATGGAGAGATGTTAAAGCAATTGCTAAAGTTGAAAAACTAAATGTCCATATTCATTCGTTTCTCAACTAGGATATGCTAAATAACGTGGAAATGTTACAGGTAAATTAACAATTAAGAATCTATTTAAATAATTCAGCTTTCAGATTAGATGATGCTGTAGTTTCATTAGTTCAACCAGAATCTAACAAAGAATCAATTCCTAAATCAACAATGGCATCATTACTCCTTTTGGACTCATAGTATTTCAGGTATTAATCCAAAATTCTCTATTAACAATGTTATTCCAGTTACGTATCAATTTATGTGCATCGTCTAAAGGAGCTGTTGGTGAATTTATATTAAACAAAACCACTACTGTCACAGCTGGGAGAACTACTAATCTTGAAGAAATTGTTTTCACAGAAAAGAGAGTTTGACCTGTTTCATGGAAAATTAGTATTCCAGATCACACAGTCAAGGAATTCATGCATGGAGATCATTTCAATCAATGGGGACTTCCATACAAATTCCCAAAAGAATTCCCAAATGGTGTTAATTATTATATTGGAAAATCTAATTATGCTAGAGATTGGAATTATTGTCATGTTTCAGTTCCAGGAAGAGGTGGTAAATGTCAATCCATTCCATGGAATATTTACTTCAATTTGAAAAAGAAGTCCACGGGTACATCTATTTTATATGTTTCTGTCGCAGTTAATTCTTTTACTGCACTTTCAATCACTATCAACGGAGGAAAGAATTCAGGAGAAGTTTCAAACTTTAAAGATGATGCCTGTGTTCGTTGTAATTTTTTTTTTTTTTTTTATTTCGGGTGTGTACCTCCCTTGATTTCAGCCCCCTTTCAGGAGCAGCAGGAATACTGAGGTAGTCATACACTTCCATATAGGCAAATATTGTTCCTTCTGAACAATCTTACTGAGTGTTCGGAATTGGTACTCTGACTTGCATATTATTGCAGAGAATTTTTCAAGTATTTTTTCTAGCCTAACCCATTGAAATTTGTACTAGCTCCCTTGGCTATTGTATAAACGTCAGAAAGATCGTACTTTAGTAGAATATATCTACATCACAAGTAGAATATATATCTACATGGACACATGAAATCATGTATCCAAATGCTAGTAATTCCCTTGTAAATATATTAAATTAATACCACCAGTACTAGTACAACCCTCTCAGGACCACAATTAGTACAGTATCTTTTCTAAGAAGATTTAAAAAATTTTTTTTAAACCGATGAATTAACTAAATAAAAGAAAAAATTTCATTTTATCAATTATTATTTTTTTTTTAAAAAAAAAAATTTTAATGATAATTTATACAAATATATTTATAAAAAAAAAAAATTTTTTTTATATTAAGTTAGTGTAATTTTTAAAACAAATATTAATGTATAAAAAATGTTAATAGGGAATATATATGAATTAATAAAAATGTTTTGCTTTAAAATATAAAATAAAAAAGAATTACTTTAAAAATAAAGTTAAAAGTTAAAAACAAGCATTATAAATAATATAAAAAATACTGTTAGTCATATTAACCATAAAATAATAAAATTGTTAATAATAAAAATTAAAAATAAAATTATGAAAAATACAAAATAGAAAAATGAAGAAATGAAAAAATTAAAAAATGAAAAAATGAAAAAAAAAAAAAAAAAAAATTTAATTTATTATATTATTATTAGTAGTGGGTGTATTAGTAGGTGTATTATTATTATTTTTATTATTTTTATTATTATGTTTATTATATTTATTATATTTATTATTATATTTTATTTAATATAATAATACATTAGTATTATGGTTAACAAGAAGCAAGAAGAGGAAATAGATTGTACATTCATGATATTTTATATAGAACGTATATCATATAAATACATTTATTACATTTATTACATATATTATACAAATTACGCAAAATATTTAAAACGATAGCTAATTATTAATTGATAATACTTCATTTATTTATCTATTTTTTATAATAGATATATAGAATATAACTACATACAATTTATTTTATTCTAAGTTAAAAAATTTATTAATTAAACTGTAATATTAAACTTCAATATTATAGAAAAAGTAGTAAATTTAATTAATATAATAATGTTTATAATAGATCTATGTTTATACTTAAGGGAAAAAAGCGTACTAGAAAATTCTCACAATTATAAGCATGTCGGAGTGCCAATGCTGAATCACAGTAAGGCTGTCCAGTAGGGACAATATCCACCTATGCGAAAGCATAAGAAAGTGTTATAACTACCTTAATATTCTCTGCTTTGAGGGGTGCAAAAGAGCGGTACACACCGGAAGTAAAAAAAAAAAAAAAAAAAAAAAAAAATAAATATCGATATTGGAAATCAGAGACATTTAAAAAAGGCCTTCTTTACAAATTATTAGAGCCTACTGCTTCATATTTGTTTGGCATAATGAAATTCTTTACTAAATATCTTCCTATCACAAATAATTTTATGGAGTTACTTTTTGATAGGGTTAGTAAGACTTTTCTCGTTATTAGAAACACTCCCTTATTACCGAGATGATATCATAATAATACCTAACTAATACATAATATTATAATTATATGATATATTACTTCATATATTGCTACTAATAATTAATATTACACCACTAATATTTAATATTAGTAACTATTATTACTAATATATTCTAATATGTCAAATCAAATATTAGTTTTATAACCCATTTTTTATGTAATTTTCTTTATTCATTTCATTTCAAAATATTATATTACTTTTAAATAAAAAATTATCCTTTTATATATATTTAATTATTTTTTATTTAATTTTTGTTTTATTTCATTTCATTTTATTTTATTTTATTTTAAAAAAAAAGGTTTCTTTTTATAATTTTTTTTATCTTTTTCTATAATTCATATTAATTTTTCTTTTTTATTTTATTACAGTATTATTTTACGTTTTATTTTATTATTACTATTATTTTATTATTACTATTTTTATTTTTTTGAATGTTTAAATATTAAAATTAAATATTTTGAAAAGCCTTAATAACAATAATTATAATAATACATAATATATAATATGTATATTATTTTTTCAAGAATCTGTATATATAAACCAATATTTTTACAAAATATTAATTCATATAGCAAGTTAACTATATGTTAATTTTCAATTTTTTGTTTTTTGTAATTTTTTTTTTAAGATAACTAAAATAATTAACCCTATAATTAATACTGTTAATATAATTAATACTTTAATGATTACTTTAGCGACAGTATCCCAACTTTTAGGATATAAAGGAGCTGTAATGCACATTCCATCTAAGCAATCGAAAGAGCTACACTCAGAATTATTCAAGCATTTCATTCCATTGGATTTACCACAAGCCATTGTTCCATTAACATCTATTGCTGTACCCGAACAATCATATATATTATCATTGGTTGAACAACTGTTTTTATAGCAAAGTCCAAATAAGCAATCAATATCAGAAGAACATTTTTCAGTTTCACATTGTTTTTTATCAATTAATTCTTTATCACATACTTTTATAATGGGTCTAATTTTTTTATTATTATATTCCTTTTGCAATACTTCGTCACTTGGATTCCATATTGTTATGTTGTAATAGTAACAATTTGAATTTTCGGTTCCTGGACATTTAAAATCCATAAATAAACATTCTTTACTTTTACCAGATATATCACATATTGAATATAAAGGACAATCAGCATCTGATTCACATTTTAAACTTTATATTATTATTTTATTTAATTATATTATTATTAAAAGTATATAAAATATAAAATGGTATATTAACAAAAAAAAAATTTTTTATTCATTTTTTAAATTTATATATCAATAAATTACAATAAAATGAAAACATTTATTCATAATTTACCTTTTTGTATTTTCAAAATAGCTTTTTGTATAATTCGTATTTTTAATAATTTCTTGACATTGTGCCAAATTAAATATTAAAATCAATACTAATATTAATCCTTTAATATACATTTTATTATTTTAAATATTTTTAAATTTTACTTTTATTTTTACTTTATTTTTTATTTTTATTTTTATTTTCAATTATATATATATATATAATTATAAATATTTTTTACTTTGGTGTTTTTTATGTTTTTTATATATTTTTTTTTTAAATTAAATATATATATAATTTTAATTAATTAATTAATTAATTAATCATTATTATTTATTCAATTATTATATATTAACCGTTTTTATTTACATTAAAGAAAGTTATTTATATATAGTTAAATTTTTATATCTTGGTAAAAGGGTTACTATGGAAAATGAATTTTAATTACAATATATTTTGTACTTCAGAACATTTCCTTTTTAAAAGTAATAGAAATTAAATTTTAAAGATAAATTTTTTTGTACTTCAAGAACAATTTCTTTACAACATAATATAATAATATTTGCAAATAAATAAAAAAAAAAATAAATATAATGAATTGAAATAAATAAAATTTTTATTACATAAATTTGCATTTTGTTGTATGGCTTAAATATTTTTAATTTTAAGCCACTTAATTTTATTAAAATTTTAATGAATAATAATTAATTAATTAAATAAATAAAATTACAATTCTCAAAAATTTTCAAACACGTAATCTTACGTGGGGCGTATATCTAATTGTATCATAATTTTGTGTCTTTTTCCTACCTTTTTTAAAAAGCCATATATTCACAATATGGCGTGAATAATAATTGTGGTGGTACTTTATGACGTAAATTTATAAGCCACCAAGAATTTGGTAAAATTCAACTGGAAATTCAACTTTTGGCGAAATACAACACTTCAATAAATAATAATTAGGTTAGGTATTTCTATTTAACATTGAAAAATAAAAATAAACATTTTATTTTTTAATGATTAAAAAATAAAATAAAAATAAGAAATAAGAAAACTTTTTTTTAAAACATTGAAAAATAAAATAAAAATAAATAAATATTTTATTTTTTAATGCTTAAAAAATAAAATAAAAATAAGAAATAAGAAAACTTTTTTATTAAACATTAAAAAATAAAATAAAAATAATAAAAATATTATAAAACGAAAAGAAATGAAAATTTTATGATATTTAAAAATATTGATCTAATAATCTTTCAATCACCATTCCAAACATATTTATTTTTGAATTATCATAAAAATATATTTACCGACAGTACATTTTATGAAGCGCAGAAATTTAGTTATCAGTTATTTATAACAAGAACTTATGTTGGGGAATTTAATATGTTTTACACTACTTCCATTTCTATATTAAAAAATAAAAAACAATCTACATATGAAACATTATTTAAAGAAATAAAAAAAAAAAAAATGCAAATAAATTTAGGAGTAATACATTAATTACTACAATTAATAATTATTGTGATTTTGAACAAGGTATATCTAATGCCGCAAAAAAAGTTTTTCTCAATATAAATATTAAATATTGTGTTTGGCATTACTAAAGATCATTAGAAAAACAAAAAAAATATATTATGTTATCATGAAGTGAAGAATAATAATGATGTATATATTTATTATTAAGCTATTTCGAATTTACCGTTTATAAACCTAACTATATATTTGATATTTATATTATAATAAAAAGAATTTGTCAAAAAAAAAAAAAAAAAAGTATAATAATTTTCTACAATTTTTAGAATATTTTAATAAAAATTATTTACTTAAGTATAATGTTAATAATTGGAATTATTATGAAAATATAGAGCATTTAACAAACAATGCATCAGAATCTTATAATAACTACTTAAATAATATATTTCCAAATAAACCTTTATTTTATAAATTAATATATATATTAAAAGAAGAAGAAAACTTATCTTATAATGATTACCAAAGGAGTACTAAAGGAACTTGGAAAAAAAAAAAAGCAAAAAATATTTAGTGTAACTGATGAAATTAAAATTTTAATTGAAAATTACAAAAGTAAGGAAATAAATTTATTTTATAATGGATGCAACAGAAATGAATTAGTTAAATTATGGAAAGATTGTTTAATTGATTTAAACGATATAAATATTAATTTAAAATAAATAATCTTAATTTAAAAAAATGCTAGAAAAATACAAATTTATTTACCTATTGTGTTTATTTAATAATCATAATAGAAATTTTCTTTTAGTTGTTTTTATTAAGTAATTTATAACTAAAACTGATTTATTTGATACTAGTTAAAATTTTATTAATATCAATATCAATATTATATAATTATAAATTTTATTAATATCAATATCAATATTATATAATTAAAAATTTTATTAATATCAATATCAATATTATATAATTATAAATATTATTATTATTACTTTTTTATTATTATTTTTGTATCTTTTCTTTATATTAATATTTTAATAAATTAGTTTTTTATTAATTACTATTTTATTAATAACCTATGTAATTTCATAAATTTAATTAAAAGATGAACAATTTTCGCGACAGACTTCTGCAATTTGTAAAGAAAATCATTTAAATGTCCCCGTTCCCCACTATCGAAATATATCTAAAGTACCACCAGAAAAGAAACGTAAAAATGTAATTATTAATAGATTTTTTCATTTCTAATATAGGAATAAGGCGAGAAAAATATATTATTTTTGTATAAATATATTAAGAAATAAATTGTATAGGTATTGATGAAATATAAATATTTCAATTTAAAATAGTTGAATGTAATACAGTCAAAAATCCAATGAACAATGAATAAATGTTTGATTATTAGTACTGTAGCAAGGGTAAATCATAGGGTAATTTGGAGTAACTCTATTACTAGTAATAGCAATTATTGTAGAATTTGGGTTAATTTTACAACTAAAACGAAGGCGAAAAATCCAATTAACAATTTATACCGAGATTCAGCTAATCTAAAAATGATAGATTCAGCTAATCTAAAAATGATAGCTTTAATACCTTTATTAATAGGGTTGTGTTTCCAAAAGAATTCATTTACTTCATTTGAAGATTTCAATTTATTTTTTCTTAGATTTGTTCCTTAAAGATTGAAATTCTTTCGTCCAAGAGTAAAGAGAAAGAGAAAGAGGGGGAATGCACTTAGCCCTATTATTTAATAATGTAGTTGGAAGAATATTATTTAGAGAAGCATTTAACTTGTTGGGCAGCATAAATAATAAATAATGGAGAAAAGTTCAAGTCTTTGGTTAATACATACCATACTAACAAATGGGTTTCTTAACTTCACATTTTTGAGAATTCTTAGAATTATTAGAAGATGAACCAATAATCCATAAAATAACTTTAAACACAAGAGATTGAACTCTTGAAGTCCTATTTTTGTTAAAACCAATGAATCAAAAAATTATCAGAAATTGAAGTTATAAAAAAAATTCATATTTAAACTTAACTTTTAACATTTTAATAAATTTAAAAATTATTTAATTAAAATTTTAATTATTTAATAAACCATTTTTCAACGTGTATTATATATAGAATATAGTATATTTATTGTATTATTATATATAATACATTCAATGGGAAATATGTAATATATTTAACATTTAGTAGTAATATATAGTATTATATAATATATTAAAAAAAATATGTAATAATTTATAGTATTAAATAATATATTTAAAAAAAAAACATGTAATAATATATAGTATTAAATATTTTATTCAAAAAAAGTATAGTAATATATAATATTAGATAATATATTAAACTTATAATATATATGGACAATCATTTGAGAGAAAGCAAGTTCAAAAACTAAACCATAATTATAATAAAGTTATAAATTAGAGAATGTATCAAAATATTTATCTCTTATAACCTACGTTATATACTTTTGTAAGGATATTGAAGATTAATAATGAGTTATAGGCTTCTTTAAAGCATAAAAAAGAATAACATGAGTTTTCCTTGAAATTTTCTTATTTTGTAGATTTCTCTAATGAAAAGACTAATACTTTTTATGATTACAGAAACTAAATCTTTCATCAAGTTAAATGAAATTATTAATAATTATTATATTTTGATATTCTATAGATAAAAAAACTTTTATTTTATTTTATTTTTTTATTTTTACAATCTATATTTATATTAGAATTTTGTTTTATTATTTCTCATTATTATTTTATTTATTGTATTAATTATTATTATATTTAATTTTCTTTAATTTTTAAAAAATAAAAATAAAATTATTTCATTCGTTCATATTTTTATATTCAAATTTAATTTATTTTTTTCTTATTATTTTGTCTTCTTTGAAATAATATTTTATTAAAATATATTTTAATTTCATACTGATTTCTCCATTTTCTATGAATATCTTATTTGTTATACTGCCTGTGCAAATAATTATTTTTTGAAATAAAATAATTTCGTTAATATATTTTTAAAACTATAATATTATTTTGTTATTTTTTAATGAATTCTGTAATACTTGTAGTACTTGTATATTCTACCACAGATGGAAGCTTGTACTGTGTGTTTTTTCTTTTTGAGTATCGATACATCAATATATATCAATAAATTATAAAATTTCATATATATGAAATTTTATATGGGGTAATATTGATTTTCTATAATCTAGATAATCTGTAAAATAAGAAAATTTATGAATATGCTTGAAAATTTCTTTTACTCTATTATCATATTTTAATTTATATTCAGTAGCATTTTTAAATATTTCATTGAAAATAGCATTATCACCAATACATGGAATATTGAAATATAATTATTTTTTGACATCATTTATTAATTTTATTTATTTAATATAATCGTTTTTTGACATCTTTATTATTTTTTTAACTTTAATTATTAACTTTATTTAATATAATTACTCTATTATTTTTCAAACCTTTTTTTTTTTTTTTTTTTTTCTTTTATAATTCACACACCAAAAATTTTAATTATAATTTATATTTATTCCTAACATTTTTTATTTTTTTTTTTTAAAAAAAAAAAAAAAAAAAAAAAAATTAATTAAATATAAAATAAAAAATTTTTTAATTATTATACAGAGTAAATAATTATATATATATGCTTTAATAGTATCCTACTAATAA
This sequence comes from Neocallimastix lanati (nom. inval.), assembly GCA_016946835.1. Classification (NCBI taxonomy): domain Eukaryota; kingdom Fungi; phylum Neocallimastigomycota; class Neocallimastigomycetes; order Neocallimastigales; family Neocallimastigaceae; genus Neocallimastix; species Neocallimastix lanati (nom. inval.). The sequence continues at coordinate 236,446 of JACVTC010000164.1, read as the reverse complement.
TTGTTCATTTTTTGAGTGATTTTATTTAATGCTTATGAAAAATATTAATTTATTTGTTGGATGAATTTGAATCATTTGATAAATTTTACGAATATTATATTGAATATGATGCAAAGTCTAATTTCTATTTTTATTTTATGTTTGTATAGTTTTAAATTTCTTATTTCTTATATATAATTTTTTTTTTTTTTTTTTTTTTTTTTTCAAATTTTTTGTCATTCATTTTCAATTATTTCTGTTTTTTTATTTTTATTTTTATTTTTATTTTTTTTTTTCATTTTTTAATTATAACCCTTATAGAATATTTTCTTAAAAAAAAGATTCTTAATATATAAAATACCTATATATTGTAATATATAATTTTATATTTGCAAATATATAATTGATATAAATATAATATAAATTAATATATATTTATGTAATATTTCTGAAATATATTATAATATTATTTTATATTAACTATTTATAGCAAGAGATAAATGACATTTTTTCCAATATATAAAATATATATTAAATAACAGTGCATTAAAACAAATATATTGTCTATGCATATTATAATATATATTATAATATATAAAATAATTTAAATTAAAATAAGATATATATTATAATATAATATTATTATATCACAAAATAATATAAACATATATTATTTTATAATTAAACATATAGTAATGAAGAAAAAAACTTTAATATTTTATTATATTGCTTATATTAAGATATATTTTCATGTGTATAATAGAATATATTTAAAATGTTAATATAATAATATAATTTATATATATTATAATGTAATAATTATATATATATTTTTCATTTAGATTCTGTTTCCTTTATCATTTTTATTATTTTCAAATAAAAAATTGAAAATAATAACGCCACATATAAATATTAATAAATAATTATAATAACAGAAAAATTACATATTTATTTTTTAAGCCATATTTATTTATTTTTTTATTTTAATAAAATTTTACTCAAAACTTGAAAAAGACAGTTTAATTGAATAGGAATTTCAATAATAAAAAAATATTATTATAAATAACTTCATTATCAATAATAACATCTTTATTAATGAAATAATAATCATTGTAAAATTACTATTAATTAAAAATATTATAACCACGTCTATTATCATTGTTACTACTTTTTTTACAATGGCTTCTAATATCTATAATAATAAACAATAATAATAACGATGCTACTCTTTTTATATAAGAATTATTAATGTTAATATCTGAATGATTATTGAAATAATTCATAAATCGCTTTTCAATTTTAAAAGATGCTTTAAACTATACAATAAACTTAAGATTTTACTTATATATATATATTTCTGTTTAATGAATAATAAAATAATTATTTATTAAATAAATTCATATAAATTTTCTATATATTGAAATTTAGGGCCATTTCTAACATACGTACAATCATATTTTTTATTTACTTATATATATATATACATTTGTGTATAATATTAAAATTTCAATAAGGTATAATATATTATTCTATGCATTATCATTAATAGCATTAATAATATCAAAATAAGTAGAACCAATATGAAAAAAATGATTATATCCTTAACCCATTATTTTTAAGATATATAATAAAAACATAATCACGAATGGATATAATAAATTAAATATTAATTATAATAAAATATACTATATCAAAAAATTATTGGATATTAAAAGATATATTTTTATTTACATTATTTTAAAACCCAATGAATTGATTGTATTACATATTTGATTATCATTATTAAAATAGTATATATATTTTTGGGTGAAATATTTGAAAATGAATTTTTTTTAAAGGACTTAAATATATAATAAATAATAAATAATTGAATAATAAATAATTGAATAATTGAATAATTAAATAATAAATAATTAAACGAATAATAAATAATAAATAATAAATAATAAATAATAAATAATAAATAATAAATAATAAATAATAAATAATAAATAATAAATAAATAATAAATAATAAATTAATAATAAATAATAAATAATTTAATAATAAATAATATATAATAAATAATAAATAATGATAATTAATAAATAATAAATTATGAAAAAAAATATAAAAATATTATTATTATATTTATAAACTATTTTGCTTAGATAAAAAATAAATATATAAAAAAATAAAAAAGAATGAAATTAATAATAAAATAATTAAACATTAACAGTTGATGTTTTTTTTTTTATTTATTAAAACCTTTTCTTTTGGTATAAACTTTAAATAAATAGAAATATCTTTATTTTCAGCTGAATTTAAATAAATAGTATCCATTATAATGGACCTGGATAAAATTTTTTTTTGGTATATATTACAAGAGTATACCTTTATTTATTGATTCTTGAATCATTTGAAGTCCATAAAGAACAAAAAAATTTCAATTTATGGTTGCTATGTGGCACTTTTTAGTTCATAGCAAATAATAGTATTAATTTTGACTTCTCTAATTTCATTACTTATTTATTTTTACTATATCTAATATTTCTCACTCTCACTAGTATATTTATATTGATAAATATTTATATTTAAAAAAAAAATAAAAAAGTTTTGTTTATTCAAGAAATATTCTACTAATTCAATTAATAAATTTAATTTATTATGACAATTCTTTTATAGCTATATACAGATAATGCTAAATCTTAATAGAAATTATTAATATATTTATAAGATTTATAAATATACTATGCCTTTTAAAATATCAATATAAATTTTAATATGTAAAAAATTTTGCAATATATTAACAGAGAAAATGTATTATATATACATATATTAATAATTTAATATAATATATTTATATAATATTCTTTATATATAAAAAGTTTTAAGGTTAGTAATATTTTAATATATATTACTATGATTTAAATTGTTATATTATTATAGATACTATATTCCCAATAATTTCTTAAATAATTTAATATATTTTGACATATATAAAAATATATTAAAATAAATGGTGAATTTTATTAATAATTTCCTATAAAAAAATATATATTATTATAATATAATGTATGTAACCATTATTAATAAAATTTAGTTTAATATAATTTAATAAAAATTAATATATTAAACATTGAGATTATTAATATAATATATAAAATTCAATAATATTATATTATATATACATTATAATATACTTTATTAATATATATCTTTCTTTTTTATTAAGTGCTTATTACAATTAAATAATAAAATATAATAATAAAGAGAATGGAGTATCTTTCATACAATTTTAAAAATTTAATTTTGAATATATTATTTAGATTAATATATTTAAAATATTTTCTTTTTAATAAATAATATATGACATATATTACATTTATATTATTAAATATATATTCATTATATTTTAAGAATTTATTTTTTTTACTTTTATTTTTATTGTTTGTTTTGAATCAACAATAAACCATAATTCCTATTATATATATAATAGGAATTATGGTTTTTACAATTAACTATATATAATATAGTTAATTGTAATATTACCTAAATTTAAGTTATATTTTTTTATTTATTAACGTGTAATTTCAAATCATTCATAGAGTACAAGTAATTATTTAAATTATTAAATCATATAAAATAATACATTTACATTATATTATTATATATTGTGTTTTTTCTTTTAAAATAAATAACCAAGATTTTATATATAATATAAAATTATGACTTTGAACTTTATTCTTTATTATAATTATTCCTTTGAAAATATATTACTAATTAAATATTAATAATTTATAATGTATTAAAATATATGTTGCCTAATATTTATTTAATTTTAAACTTTTTTTAGAGAGAAAGGAATATTAAATATTAAAAAAAGTTTACTCTAATAATTATTAATAATGAATAAACCAATAAATACATAAATAAATAAATAAATACATAAATAAATAAATAAATACATAAATAAATAAATGAATAAATAAATACTTTTTTGAGCTATAAACATAAAAAAAAAAAAAAAAAAAAATGAAAAGAAAAGCAATAAACAATTTGAAAATGATTTAACAATTTTAGGGATCGCTTTCCACATATTTATGTACTTATCATATTATTCTTTTAGCTTTTATTTTTTTACTGAAATGAAGTGAATGAAATTTTATTTTAGTAGATGTAATTACTATTTGGTGATATTTAGAGCGGTTAATTGAATCCTATCTATCTCTATTGAATATAATTTAAATTATAATAGCAATAGACAAAATTTATAAATAATAAATAAAATGAAATAAATAAATTATAAGTAATAAATGATAAATAATAATAAAGTGTAAATAATAAATAATAAATAATAAATAATAAATAATAAATAATATAATAAATTATATAAAATAAATAAGTAATAAGTAATAAATAAAAATTATAAATATTAAATAATAATAAAAATTATAGAATTAATAGATAAATGATGAATAATATGAAATAAATTATAAGTAATAAATAATAAAATATAAATAATAAATAATAATAAAATAGGAATAATAAAATAGGAATAATAAATTATAAATAATAAATGATTAATAATAGAAAATAAATAATAAATAATAAATAATTAATATAGAAAATAAATATTAAATAAATAAATAATTAATAATAAATAATAAATAATAAATAATAAATAATTAATATAGAAAATAAATAATAAATAATTAATAATAGAGAATAAATAATAATTAATAAATAAATAATATAGAAAATAAATATATATAAATAATTATTAAAAAATAAATAATAAATAATAAAAAATGAAAATAAATGTATATATGAATAAATGAATAAGTATTAAAAAGAAATTAAAAACTTAAATATGATTATATTAAATAAAACTCGTAAATTGTATGTTAAAATATATATATATATTGATTTACTATGTAATTAATTTTTTAATAATGGCTTTATTAGTAAACAATTAAAATTTATTTTTTTTTCTCTAAAAAAAATTTTTTTGTATTTTTTAGAAAATTTCTATATAAGGAAACGTATATTTAATAATAAAATAGATTTTAATTTTTATAGATTTTTATTAATATTTAAAATTAAAATTTATATAATTATATACTTTTAAAATATAATACTATATTAGATTAAATATATATATTATATAGATTTTATAAAATATATATAATATATATTGAAAATATATGGATTATAGGTTTTGTAAATATAAAAATTATTTTTTAATTAAAAATAAAGGTTTCTTCAATATTTTTTTTTGGTTACATATAATTGATTTCCTTTATTATTATTTAAATAACAAAAAAATAATAAAAAATAATTTTAAAATAATAAAAATAATAAATAATAATATATTATTAATAACAAATAACAAATACTAAATAATAAATAATAAATAATAAATAATGAATAATAAATAATAAATAATAAATCAATAGTAAATAAATAATAAATAATACATAATAAATAATAAATAATAAATAATAAATAATAAATAATAAATAATAAATAATAAATAATAAATAATAAATAATAAATTAATAGTAAATAAATAATAAATAATACATAATAAATAATAAATAATAAATAATAAATAATAAATAATAAATAATAAATAATAAATTAATAGTAAATAAATAATAAATAATACATAATAAATAATAAATAATAAATAATAAATAATAAATTAATAGTAAATAAATAATAAATAATACATAATAAATAATAAATAATAAATAATAAATAAAAATAATAATAATAAATAATAAATAATAAATAAAAATAATAATAATAAATAATAAATAATAAATAAAAATAATAATAATAAATAATAAATAATAAATAAAAATAATAATAATAAATAATAAATAATAAATAATAAATAATAAATCAATAGTAAATAAATAATAAATAATAAATAATAAATAATAAATAAAAATAATAATAATAAATAATAAATAATAAATAAAAATAATAATAATAAATAATAAATAATAAATAAAAATAATAATAATAAATAATAAATAATAAATAAAAATAATAATAATAAATAATAAATAATAAATAATAAATAATAAATCAATAGTAAATAAATAATAAATAATAAATAATAAATAATAAATAATAAATAATAAATCAATAGTAAATAAATAATAAATAATAAATCAATAGTAAATAAATAATAAATAATACATAATAAATAATAAATAATAAATAATAAATAATAAATAATAAATAATAAATAATAAATAATAAATAATAAATAATAAATAATAAATAATAAATAATAAATAATAAATTAATAGTAAATAAATAATAAATAATACATAATAAATAATAAATAATAAATAATAAATAAAAATAATAATAATAAATAATAAATAATAAATAAAAATAATAATAATAAATAATAAATAATAAATAAAAATAATAATAATAAATAATAAATAATAAATAAAAATAATAATAATAAATAATAAATAATAAATCAATAGTAAATAAATAATAAATAATAAATAATAAATAAAAAAATAATAATAAATAATAAATAATACATAATAAATAATAAATAATAAATAATAAATAATAAATAATAAATAATAAATAATAAATAATAAATAATAAATAATAAATAAAAAAATAATAATAAATAATAAATAATAAATAATAAATAATAAATAATAAATAATAAATAATAAATAATAAATAATAAATAATAAATAATAAATAATAAATAATAAATAATAAATAATAAATAATAAATAATAAATAATAAATAATAAATAAATAATAATAAATAATAAATAAATATAAATATAGAAAGTATAAATAATGAATATAAAAATCATTGAATTAATAAATAATTGAATAATAAATAATAAATAATAATTAATTGAATAATAAATAATAAATTATAAATAATAATTTAATTGAATAATAAATAAATTATAAACAATAAATATAAAAAGAATAAATAATAAAAATAAATAAATAATAAATAATAAAATAAATAAAATAAATAGTAAATAGTTGAATATAAACTAATATAAAAAAATAATAAATAAAATAAATATTAAAATAATAAAACTAAATAAGAAATAAACAAAAGTAAATATAAAAATAATAAATCATAAATGAAAATAAATTTAAAAAGAATAAAAAAGAATAATAAATAATAAATAATAAGTAATAAGTAATAAATAATAAATAATAAATAATAAATAATAAATAATAAATAATAAATAATAAATAATAAATAATAAATAATAAATAATAAATAATAAATAATAAATAATAAATAATAAATATAAATAATAAATAATAAATAATAAATAATAAATAATAAATAATAAATAATAAATAAAAATATAAAAAGAATAATTAATAATAAATATTACTATGAACTATAAATACACTGTTAAAAAATTTTTTTTTAACAATTTTATTGTAAAAAATTCTTTGAATAATTATTGGCTTAATTTTAATTAATATTTATTTATTTAATTATAATTATTTTATTTTAATTATATAATAATTTTTAAATCCTAAATCATAATAAATAATAAATAAAAACAAATTTAAAAAGAATAAAAAAGAATAATAAAAATAAAATAATATAAAAAGAAAAAATAAAAAATAATAAATAATAGCATTGGCTATTTATAATATAAAAACCCAAAAATTTTTTTCTTCAAATTTATTTTATTGAAAAAATTTATTCGATATAAAAATAAAACTATCTATTGGAATAAAAGTATATATATATATTTTACAAAATAAAGGTATAAATTGATAAAGTAAAAAAAAAAATAAATAGGTATAGTAGTTTATACTGTAAATTTAAAAAATGACTAAAATAAAAAAAGTTAAAAATATATTAATAAAATTTAATATTATGGAAAATTATTTATTAAAAATTTTAATAAAACAGTTAATGTATATATATTTAAATATTATATCTTATATATTTTATAAATAACTTAAAGTATTTTTGAAAAAAAAAAATAAAAAAAAATGAAAAGATTATAAAAACAATAAAAAATAATACTTTAAACATTTATTGATTTAAAATAATTATATATTATTTGTATATTATTATGAATATTAATATTACATAAAATAATATACAAATAATATATTCATGATATATGTAATAAATATAAATGTATAATATTATATAAAATAAAAAAAACGTTTTTTGGAATTCTATTTAATTATAATATATTTTATGCATATTTATTACATATATTATATTAATTCTATATAAAATGTTTTTAATTTTAAGTATTATGTGTAAGATACATTAAAGCATATTGGTGATACAAAAATATATTTACATTATATTATTTATACAGTATTTATATAATATTTATATATTAGAAAATATATATTAAATATATAATAGATAAATAATATTAACTTTTTTAATACTAATATAACAGACTAAAAGAAAGCATTCAAATAGATAATGAAGAAATAATATATATAAATAAATATAATAGTTTAAATTTTTGAATAATAATGTCATTTTTAAAGATAAATGTTAAATAAACTATTAATAAATAATTTTTACTTATTAACCTGATCGCATTATATATAAGATAGGTTTCTATAAATAATTTATTTCATTCTATTTTAACAAAATGTCAATAATATCAAATAATAATATATGTAATATGACCATATAATAAAATATAATGGAATAATGAATTTTTAATTATTTATATATGTTGTTTTTATTATGTGTAAAGTTATATTTGACTTTATATTTTACATATAATAATAATAAAATTGACAATATATTTTTTATTTTATATGTTCCAATTATATTATCAAAAATATCAAGATTATTGTATATAATATAAAATAATATAAATTGTATTACATTCTATTATTATTTGTATTATTTAATATATATAAATATACTAAATTTAGAATAAAGTTTATATGATGGATAATAAAATCAACTATTCAATTGGTAACATTTCAAGTCATTTTTTTAAAAACTTTATTATTATATATATTATGATCTATGATATATTATTCAACATTATTAATAATTTTATTAATTAGAATAATATATTTTAATATATTATATAAACAATTTATCATATCCACTTCATTTTTTGGATTATTATATATTAAGATTTATTTTAATAAATATCATTATTTATTAACTCCTATAGCAATATATATTTTGATATATATAATTTTTAATTATTCCGTATTTATGTATTGATTAGTGCTAATCATAAAATAAAATATTATTAATATTATTGGTAGGAAATAATATATTTATATAAATATTAAAATGCATTAAATAATATTAGAAAAAAAAAAAAAATTAAGACATATATAAAGTCTATTTCAGTATTTATTAGTCCATTATATAAAAATATATTATTTTTTTTTTAAATCATCAATTATATATTAAGGAAAATTTAATAAATAAATATTAAAAAAAAATAATAAAGCTTTTTAATTACTGTATTACTTATAATCTAGTAAAAGTTTATAGTATTAAATTAAGTAATTATGATATTATATAAAAAGAAAATAATATATAAATTATGAAAAGTATACTTCTGTCTATCATTGATAAGTTAATTCATAAACTATTAAATGCATCTATTTAAATTTAAGTAGAATTAGATAATGTTTTATTTTATTTTTAAATATATATATATGCATTTTTTTTTTTTTTTACAATAAAATTATCTTTTTCTTATTTTAAATTAGTACAAGGGGGGATTTTTTTTTTAAGTCAAGTGATTAATGACCCATAATTTTTTATTATTTATTAGATTTTTTATTAAATATTTAATAATTATATAAATTATATATGGAATTTTCGACTATATTTAATATTATTATTATATTAATATATTTTGTATAATAAATATGATACACTTTTTTTTTTTCTTTTTATAATTATTAAAAGTTATAATGATTTTATTATTAAAATAGTAATATGTTATATAAAAAAACCTTTTTTTTTTTTTTTATTTTTATTGATGTTTGGATTGAAAAAATTTTATATTTAGCAAACTCATTTATTAGCTTATTGTTATTTTAATATTTTATTTTTATATTTTATATTATTTATTCTTACAATTTATTTTAGAACATAAATATTGTATATTTAATATTCTATTGTTTCAATTATAACATTTTCTTGTATAAATATCATGGATGCATATATATAAAATATTATATATATATAAGACAAGCCAACAGAATGATTTTATTTATTTTGATATTATTATTACTGCTATTTTGTATTATTTTAATATGATTTATAGTTTTTTTTTCTTTAAATATTGATTTTAATATATTTATATTTTTTTTTAAAATTCTTATTTTTTTTTAATAATAATATATAAACTTTTATTTTATTTATAATATATTGTTATATACAATTTTTTTTATTTTTTATATATTTATATTAATAGAAATATGTTTTACAATATATTTTTTATATATGCAAGAAATACTCAATTAACAGTTATTCTTCCACAAATCTATAAATATAATCTAAATATAATCTGTATGTGAAATATATGCATTATATGTACACTAGTATTTATTAAAGTATATTTTAATATAAATAATAATATATAATACATTATATTAAACAATAAATTTTTCTATTATTTAATTAATAAACTTTATTAATATGGAAATTCATTAAATATTAAAATAGATATAAAAATATTTTTATTGAAATTATATTTTTAATATTTTAATTATTTAAATTTTTTTCAATTTAATATATTGTAAATGTATAATATTTATTATGAATAAATATTATATCATATATATTAAAAGTAAATTGCTTTTTTTTTCTTAAGTTTTTTTTTAAATTTTATATTATACAAATATAATTATTAATATATTCTAATATATTTCATTATAATATATATAAATATTTTAATATATAACAAATTAATTTTGACTTAAAATTATTATATATAATTAATGTTTATATTAGTAATTACTATATATTATTATATATAATATATATCAATAAACATTAATAGAATAAAAATATGAATTTTATATAAAGTTATTAATATATGCTATATATTATTATATATTAAAATGAATTAAATTGATATAAATTAAAGTTAATTATTTATTAATTTAAAATAATTTAGATTAAATATATTGAAATATATATAAATTATATTATTATATATATAAAACCATAATTTATTGATATATAATATACATTTCTGAAATACTTATTAATTAAATACTTATATATAATATACATTATTAATAAATGGAGAATTAATAATAATATATACTTAATATATGATTATTTAGTTTTAAAAGCTAGCTTTTTAAATTTTAAATTTAAAATACTTATTAATAAAATATGTGTATATAATATACATTATTAATAAATGATAAATCAGTAATATATAGTTAATATATGAATTATTTAATTCTGAAAGTTTTTATAAAAATTTAAAATAACATGGTTAATATTGATAATTATTAAATTCTGTAATATTAAAAAGAGATGCCATATATTTTTTTAATATTATATTGCTAAGTAAATTAATATTATATATCATCAATATATTAATATATAAATCAATATATTATCAAATAATATTAATTATATATATTATATACTAAAACAGTATATATAAACAAAAGATATAAATTTCATTAAAATAAAATTTTACTTTTAAGAGTGAATTAATCAATACACCTTTATAATCTATATAAAATTATTTAATATAATTTTATCATATATTAACAATATATTAACCAAATATCATATATATAAAAACTCTATTGTATATTAATCGGAATATATTAAAACACTATATTGTATCAGTATGTATAATATATGAATTTTTAAATTTTATTCTATAAATTAGTAATAAAATCTTTTTTAAATCTTTTATATTTTAAATTAATATGAAATAAAATATTATATTCAAAGGTATATTATTTTTATATAAAATAGTACTTTTTCATTTATAAAATTATAAAAAACATAATTTATTTATTTTATTTTATTATTATTATTATTATTCTTTATTTTAAAATTTATTAGTTATATAGTTTTTATTTCATATAAATATATTTACTTTTCCTCCGTTTTTTTGAGCAATTTTTTTTTTTTATTTTTTAATTCATAAATTCAGGAAGATTTTTTTTTTTTTTTTTTAAAAAAAAAAACTTAAAGAAATAAATAATTTAAATTATAAAAAATGCATGTATAGTTAAATTATATTTTTTAATTTATATTTTTTTTAGTTAAATTAATGAATATATTATTGTAATTTATATAAAATTCAAAGGAAAAAATTTAGTTTAACAATATTATCAATATTATATGAAGTATATTATATTATTTAAAAATTCAGCATTAAAACTGTAAATCATATTCAAAAATAATATTATCTTTTCAAAGTATTATTTTATTATTATTTAAAATTAAATAATTAAAATTAAGAAAAATAATTTATGATTAAAGTATATAATAAATAAAAAAGGAAAAAAAATAATAAATTAAACCTATTAAAATATATAAAATAATGTATTATAAATGATAAAAGCATTAATTAATTATAAAAATATAAAATTAAACGAAATATAACCTTTTTTATATGAAATACACTAAATTATTAAAAAAATATAAATAATATTTATATTTTATAATTTATAAAAAATAATTGAAAAAAGATAAAGGTAAATTTATAAATAAAAATAATATGTAATATTTTATATAAAATACAAATAACATTAAAAAAATAATTTTTTTTTTTTAAAATAAATTTAATTTTATACCAATATATTAAAAATTTTTTTTATTATTCTATTTATTAAAAAAGAAAAATAAAATATTTTTTATGATAATTTTTCTTTAATTTTTTTTTTTTTTATTTTTATTTTTTTTTTTGGCAAAAAGAAAATAATAATAATTAAAAAAAAAAAAAAAAAAAAAGTAAAAAAATACAAAATATAATTGAGTGCTATAATTTTATTATAGATAATTTTATAGTATTTATGTAATATTGTGTAGAAGTAATATGTCAAAATTAGGAAATATTGCAACAAAGGTTAAAAATACAAGAACTACTACAATGACTACACATAGAAACAAGTCTGTCAAAAGATCCAAAGTTTATGATACCTATGCTGTTCCGTATAATCCATATTTTTTTTATAGTAATACTTTTACATATCCATATTTTTATCAAAGTTCATTGATACCATCTACTTATGGTACAAAGCCAAGAAAAACAAAAAGTAAGCCTAAAACTACATCGATAAGTAAGAATTCTTCTTCTACTACTATCAGCCAATCTAGTACTTCTAAGAAAGATAAAACTATTGATGCAAAAAGTAATACAAATTCAGCATCAGCAACTGTTCCATTATCAGTATTATCTAAAACAACCACAAAGACATCATCTCAAATTAGTAATACGAATCCTCCATCAAGTACTCTTACTTCCTCACCTCTTGTCAGTAAGATTTCTACATCTACTACTTCTACACCAATTATTAACAAATCCTCTTCATCAAGTACTCTTACTTCCAAATCTAATAATAATAAGTATACTTCAACAAATACTATTAATAACTCATCCCTTATTAATAATTATACTACATTAAATAATAATACTACTACGCCCCTTATTAACAAGTGTCCTACATCAAATACTGTTACATCTTCATCTCTTATTAATAAGTATTCTAAATCAGACATTACAACTTCTGCACCACATATTAGCAAGTATTCTAAGTTAAGTACTGTTAATTCATCCCCTATTATTGATAAATATTCTAAATCAAGTAGTATTACTTCCTCAACTGCTATAAATAAGTATTCTTCATCGAGTACTGTTAATTCTTCACCTGTTATTAATAAATATTCTACATCAAGTATAGTTAAATCTTCACCTATTATTAATAAATATTCTAAATCAAGTAGTATTGCTTCCTCATCTGCTATAAATAAGTATTCTTCATCAAGTACTGTTAATTCTTCACCTGTTATTAAGAAGTATTCTACATCAAGTTCTGTTACTTCTTCACCCCATATTAGTAAAAACGTTACCTCTTCAATAGCGACTAATACTTCTTCTGTTCCCTCCAGACCATTATTAACATCTACTAGTTCTATAAATTCATATGGATTAGAACAACAACAAATAGGTCATCGTATTACAGAAAAGGATAACAATAATATTTTAAACAAGTTGATTTTCAATAAAGATCATACTTCTTCAGTACATGGGAATGAATCATTAATATATATCAAATCAACTTCTAATTCTAATAGTGGTAATTATATCAATAAAACTAATATTGATAATAAGAATAGTCCATTAGATTCTAAGAATAGTAATAAAAGCCCATCATATACCAATAACTATTCATTAGGTAATAATGGAAGTGATAGTTTAGGCGATTTAAATTATAAATATTCTCTTTCCTCAAATAAATCTTCTATTAATTATACCAATTCAATTTCATTAGCAAAGACAAATACGAAATCTTCATCATTATCTTCATCTAATTCTAATTTTCCATCATTAGAAAAAGATAATAAAAATTATTCCATTTCTAATTATCCATTAGAGAGAGATGATGAAAATTATTCCAATTCTGATTATTCACTTGGAAAAGATAATAAAAATTATTCCAATTCTAATTATCCATTAGAAAGAGATGATAAAAATATTTCTTATTCAAATTATCTACCTTTATCTTCATCATCAGCTCTATCTAAATCTTCATCTTACTCTTCTAAATTATTAAACAATCAAACTGGTTCAAGTTCAGTTCATTATCCATTTTCAAAGTCAATTATAAAAAGTTCTTCTGTAAATAAAAGTTCAAGTTCAAGTAAAGGATCATATAAAGCATTCGTTCCAGCAACTACTGATGAATATTCTTCTATATCATCTCCAAGCCAGACTGGTTCAACTCAATCTGATTCCTATGATTATCGTCAAAATTCAAGTCAAGAATTTATCGAAGATTCAAAATCATTTCCAACTCCACCAACAACACCTTTATCAAAATGGGTATCAAATACTACCGCCCATTCTGTCTATTCTAGTAACGTGGATAGTTTTTCATGCAATAAAAAACGTATGTCAAGCGCATTCACATCTGGAGTATTGACTAATCAAAATAAATCTTTACCTTTGGCTTCAAATCGTCTTATGAATTATTCATCAGATACAACAAAATCTTCAATTTCAATTTCAACTCCAACTACTCTTTCTGGAAAATACCCAAATAAGTATATTAGTACATCTTATAGTAATATTTATAATGATGATGGTAATGATGGAAAAAGGAATATACCTAAGACTACTTCTATTACTACCTCACCAAGATCAAAGATATTACAAAGTAATAATGATCAATATAAAACGTTAAATCCTTTAAATAATAATAATAAAAAGAGAAAATCACCCATTTCTGATACCTCTAAGAGTACATCAATAATACCTAATCTTTATGATGAATATTCTAATGTAAAAATTAATAATAATATTAGTACAGCCAAAAGTAATTCCTATCCAACTTGTAATGATTCGTTCCAATATAAATCATCAAATATTGGCATATTAAAGGATAATGATGTAGACATAAATAAAAAATTTGAAAAAAGTTATTCTTATCCAGTCAGTAATGGTGAATCAAACGATTTATTAATTTCATCTTATAATAAAGTTTTATCTAATACCAAAATTAAGGCTAAAACAAATAAATATAAAAGACAAAAAACATATACTACTAATAATCAATTACTATCTGAAAGTACTGATATGAAATGGTTAAAAGAACAAGAGGAAAAGCTCTATGCAGAACATGTTAGTCGGATGAATGCAATAATTCAAGAAGAAATGGCTAATGAAATAAGAAAGGAAATGCTCCATTATGGATTTGATGAAGATACTGACATTGATTTATTTAGTAAAGAACCAATTTCAGTTCCTTCCATTACTAATACTACAACTAATAGTACTAGTATTACTACTGTTTCTCCAATTACTAAATCGAATCTTGTTAAAACGACTTCTACCGACTATATATATCCATCTAATAAGTCATCAATTTCTCTCATTTCAACTCCAAAACCTATTCAAAAACCAGTTTCAAAATCAGTTTCAAAACCATTATCATCTACAATCCCAATATCAAATTCAGTTACTTCATTTGGTTCTGTAACAAAACATATGAAGGAAACCCCAAACAGTATCAATTCTATTGTTTCTTCAAATCATTCTTTATATTCATCTCATCCTAATAAAAGTGAGCACTCATCCCAACCTATTAAAAAGGAATATTCTTCCCAATCGTTTAAGAAAGAATATATCTCTCAACCAGTTAAGAAAGAGTATTCATCACGATTTGTCCATAAGGATAATCCATCATTTTCACAATCAATTCCAGAACCTTTAACTCAACAAAAAACTACAATAAGGAAGGAGAAGGAGTATACTTCAAATTATACTTCTTTATCTTCGTGTGATGCTCCTCAAAATATTATACCTTCTACATTAAATGAAAATAATTATTTAAACCCACAACATCGACAAAAAGAACCATCACAATCATATCAATCACAAATACAACCACTACCAACACCTTCTTTACCAAATAGTACTACTGTTAATAGAAGTATTCCAATAAATACAACTACATCATCATCCATTCTGATTAATAATAATAATAATGATAATAATGATAACGATAATAGCAATAATAGCAATAATATTATTAATAATAAGAATAAAAATAAGAATAATAAAAGCAAGAATAGTATTAATAATCCTTATTATAGTTCTTCATATTATTGTCCACCATCAAATTATCATGGAAAAAATCAAGATCAAAATATTCCTGATGACAACTACAATAATTCTAATCAAATAAAAAATAAAGTGAATAATTATACCATGTCAACACTTTCTCAAATTCAACATAAAAATGAACCCATGAATTTGAATATGGTATCAAATAAAACGTCTACAAATATTAATTCTTTAAATAGCAATATTAATATTTCAAACACAAATTCATCTATTACAAAAATTTCTTCCCCAGTACCAAGTTGTATAAATACCCTAAGTAGATCAGTGTCATCTCAAATAATAAAAGAGAATTCAAAACCTATGCCTATACCAAGTAGAAAAGTTAAAAATGAAGAAAATGCAGAAGAAATGCAAGATGCTGCTGAAATTTTATTACAAATGCATTTATGTGTTTAATTATAATTAGATATATTATTCTATATATGCACATAGATTTTAAAGAAGTAGTATTATAAAATTTATATAATTAAAAAAAAAAAAATTTTTTTTTTTTTCCTTTTTATTTTGTAAATAATTTATATGTTTTATATTTATATGTTATATTTATATGTTATTTTATTTTATTTTTTTTATTCAAAAAGAATTTTTTTTTAAACACAATCTTTTAATTAAATTTATTTTATTATTATTATATAATAAGTAAAATATATAAGTCATTTAATAATAAATTTTTTGGTTTTTTTTATTATATTTTATTTTATTTTTTTTTATTTTTTATTTTTATTTTTATGTGAACATTTTTTTTCTTTTTCTTTTAAATTATTTAAGAAATAATTACTAGTAACATATACATATATATGTAAAATAAATAAATAAGAAAATATATAAATGAATAAAAGAAAGATCTATATATAAATCATATAAAGTTATTCAATAATAGAATAATGTGTCATTTTGTCTAAACTTCAAGAATTCTGTAATATATCCAAGAAAATAGAGTTCTTTACCGATTAACATCATTAGTATTTGTATTAAGAGAAATATTAGGATAATTAGATTTAAAAATTTGGTTAATTCCGTTGGAGGAGTGTTATTAAAAGAAATGACATCCAATATGTTTTGAAATAACTTTTAATGAATCATTGGATTTAATCATTGAATTTAGAACTTATTATTATTACAAAAATGGACAGTATTATAAAATTATAGGGTAAAATATTTCTATAGATTTTTAACCAATAGGAATGTACCTTTATACTTTAAAACTCATATTCTTGTTTCCTTTATCCTATGTTTTTTTTTTTTCTTTATCCTATGTTTTTTTTTTTTTTTTTTTTTTTTTTTTTTTTTTTTTTTTTTTTTGAAAGGAAATAAAAAATTATTCCAATATTAATAAATAGACTATTAATAATAGTAAACAATCTATCTATACTTTCATATATTTATTTAATTTAAAAACTAAATAAAAAAATTGTAATAAATGATTGTAATCATATCTTTTTTTTTTTTTTTTTTTTTTTTTTTAATATGTAAAATAGTTAATAGGAACAAGTATATTAATTTAAAATTTTTAAAAATAAAAATAAAAATAAAAATAAATAAATAAATAAATAAATAAATAAATAAATAAATAAATAAATAAATAAATAAATAAATAAATAAATAAATAAATAAATAAATAAATAAATAAATAATAATAATAATAAAAGAAAAAAAATTAACAATTACTAAAATTATTATAAATATTATCAAATAATTACTTCGTATTAAATTATTTAGTCTTTTTTTTTTTTTTTTTTTTTTTTTTTTCAATTATGCAATATTAAATAATATTATAGTTTTAACATAAATACATAAACATACATTAAAATACAAAAAATATAATAAAAATTATTTTGGTGTATTTTATTTTTACTTTATTTATTTTATTTTTATTATTGTTATAATTGAATGTTAGATATAAATAGATATAAATGTTTTTTAACAAATTAATATGTATATATATAATGAAGAGATATAAATTTAAATGTAATTATATAAAATATAAAATAATATATATTAGATTTGATATATTGAAAAGATAAAAAAAAAAAAAATTTTTTTTTTTCTATTTTTTTTAAAATATTTATAGAGTTTTTCTAAATTATTATTTTTGAATAAATAGTATTAATAATAGTAATAATATAGAATATATAAAAACCGATAATAGATAGTTTGAATGGATTAATTTTTTAGTTCAATTATAATACTTTTAATAATTTATTATTATTAAATATATTATATATATATATTTATTGAACTTTGGATGATTTTGATTTTGATTTTGATTTATGATGTTTAAACAATTTCATTCTTATTAGGAAAATTATACAAATATATATATATATATTAATTAGTTTTATCTTATTATTAATTTAAAAATTATTAATTATTAATTATTATTATTATTAACTATTTATTTATTATATACATAATTAAAATTTTCTATATAAATAAATTTATATTTTTATTTATAAATATTTTATTAATCATCCATAGAAATAAAAAAAAAAAAAAAAAAAAAAAAAAAAACTTACAATGAAAGAATACTTTTCTTAGAGAAATTAGATTTTAATGAGTATTGAGATGACGTAGAAGCTAATTTAATTAATTATTTTTTAATAAAATTTTTGAAAAAAAAAAAATTTTTTTTTTTTTTTTTAATAAATAAAAATTAATATTTAAATAAATATATATATATATATATATATATATATTATAATATATTACCTCGATGAAAATTAGTTGTATTAAAAGTAACAATGGAATTCAATGAGGAATGACTATCTATTCCTTGTCGTTGTAAGGATGAAGTAGAATTTTGACCATGATTTATTCTATAATTGAACGCCGTAGTGGATGAATTAGTAGAAGGGGATGCTATTGAAGTGGAAGATGATGTAAGACGAAGAAGATGATGGGGATCATGACTATGATTATGACTATGACTATGACTATGACTATGACTATGACTGTGAGAATGAGAATGATTATAATGATGACTGTGACTATAATTTTGATCAACATTATATTCCTTTTTATTATTACTACTGTTATCAACATCATCTTCATCATCATCATCATTATCTTCATTTTTTTCTTCTTGATGCCATGAATTGTATGTTGGAATCAATGAGGAGGAAGAAAGACTATCTAAATGAAGTTTTGAAGTGGGATTATCGAAATTAGTATTAGAAGTCTTATAGGATGAGAAATTAGAATCAGAACCAAAACCAAAACCAATAACAGAACTAGAATTGGTATTGGTATTGGTATTAGTATTGGTATTGGTACTTATATTGGTATTGGAATTTACACTCATATTTGTATTGGAATTTATGCTGGCACTTGCGCTAGAATGATTAGAAGGATGACGTTGAAGAGTATGCATTGATGATAATTTATAGAATGGCTCTTTAACAGATTCCTGAGCTAAAGTAGAAGAAGTGAATGGACTATAATTATTACTAATTTTATTATCAATATCTACTACTTCATCATGATCAATCAGTTCTTGACTTTTTGTGGTAGATTTATTTTCATTTTCATTTTCATTTTTATTTTTATTTTTATATTTATTTTTAGCTTTATTCTTTAATATTTTCCATTTTGATTTCTCTTTTTCTTTCTCTTTTTCTTTCTCTTTTTCTTTCTCTTTGTCTTTATTCTTATTTTTTTTATTATCTTTATCTTTTTCTTTAGATTTCACTTGATCATCAGAAGTGATAGAAGTGAAGTAATTAAATTTTGCTATCATTTGTTCACTTTTTCTTTTATAATGAAGAATAGGATGACGATAGTGATGATGATGAGGATGTTCGGAATTTAGAGAAGAGGAGGAAGAAATAGAAGAAGAAGAAATTACAGATAAAGTGGAATTTTTACTATTTCTATTTCTATTTCTAATATTATCACTATTTCTCTTTTTATTCTTATTTGTATTCTTATTTTTAAATTTATTATTTATTTCCGTTGTATCTTGTTCTTTTTCATCATTTATGGAATTTTTTGAAGAAGATAATGGTGTAGAAATTAATGATTGTTTATGATGAGTATCTGTAATTAATGTATTTAATGTAGAAGATGTAACAGCGGTAGACGATGTAGAATTAGTATTAGGTGTATTAATAGTGTTGGATAAAGTTGTGATTGATGTTGTTTGTAGTATAGGTGTTGTTGTATTAGAAGACGATGTAATAGATGAGGAAGAAGGTGTAGAAGAAGTAAGTAATGTTTTTGGTTTATGAATTGCAGTGATAGTATCGGTAGAATCCTCTTCTTTTGAATTATTATTGTTAGAAGATTTTGAATTTGAATTTAAATTGACTATTAATGAAGAAGAGGAAGATAATGGTAACATTGTTGTTAATGAATAATTTGTAGGATCTTATATATATTTAAAAATTTAAAAAATTTTATAAAAAAAAAATAATAATAATAATAAAATAATAAGATAATTAATGATTTTTTTTTTTTTTTTTTTTTTTTTTAAGTATATATTAATAAAGAAATTAAAAGTTATTAATAAAAATTTATATATAAAATTCTATAATTGTTTTTAATTTCATTTTTTGTTTTTTATTTTTTATGTTTATATATAAAATTCTATATTTGTTTTTATTTTCATTTTTCTATTTTTATTTTTGTGTTTACCTTCAATGAAATTGTTATTATTTTCTTCCATTTTATTTTGAAAATCATTTTCATTTTCTTCAGTAATAACACTTTGAATGGTAGTATTGGTATTAATGACGGTTGCAACATCTATTTCATCTATATCTTCCATTGGATCTGTTTCTTTAATATCATATTTCTTTCTTTTTGGATTAAGGGTTGACATTACCATGTTCATCATGGTTGGATTTTCTGCTTTTGTTTTTTCTTTTTTTCCTTCACTTTCTTTTTTATTACTCATATGTTTATGGTCATGTTCATGTCCATGTCTGATAGTATTTTTATCATTCTCATTAGCTTTTTCATTATTGGTCATGGGAAAAAAGAAGTTATGCTCATTACCACGAGTAAAACTATAGCTATTACTGTAACCATGAGTATATTTATCATAATATTCACTATAATCATCATTTGACATTGAAGTTAACATCAATTGATTATGATTATGATCTTGATCTTGATTTTCCTCAAATCCTTGATCTAAATCTACATTTAGACGATGACCTTGATAATAATAATAATTGTTAAAATCATTATTTCCTTTTTTCTTATTTGAAATAATGTATGAATAACTACTAGCTTTTTTCAATAGATGAAGAGAGGACTTAATTTTATGTAAATTAGTTTTTTTATTCCACGGTTTAAATGGATGATTCGTTGTCGAGAATGAACTAGAAGAATTTACTTCCTCTGTAATATTATTAGCTGTAGAGAGGGATGTATTACTAATTTTTTTCATTGGTTTTGATTTACCTGTAATTGTTGCAGTAGAAGTTGTGCTTAATTTTGAATTTTTATCCTTATTATTCTTACTATGTTTACTCATTGGGAGAGAGGAAAAACTATTTCTACTTTTATGATTATATGGTGTTGAAATAGTTTTATTATTTTCTTTTTCTTCCCTTTGCTCTTCTTTTTTATCTTTTTCTTTAATAGTTGATTCCTGTTTTTGAGTTATCTTTGAAATTGATGGTTTTATGTTAGTAGATGAAATATCCTTATATATATTCATTATTTCACTTTCATTTTCACTTTCATTTTCATTTTCACTTTCATTTTCATTTTCATTTTCACTTTCATTTTTACTTTCATTTTCATTTTCACTTTCATTTTCATTTTTACTTTCACTTTCATTTTCATTTTCATTTTCACTTTCACTTTCACTATCATTTTCATTTTCATTTTCATTTTCATTTTCATTTTCATTTTCATTTTCATTTTCATTTTCATTTTCATTTTCATTTTCATTTTCATTTTCATTTTCATTTTCATTTTCATTTTCATTTTCATTTTCATTTTCATTTTCATTTTCATTTCCATTTCCATTTTCATTTTCATTTTCATTTTCAGTTTCATTTTCATTTTTATTTTTATTTTTATTTATTTGTTTAACTTCAATTCTTTTCAATTTTTCATTATCTCTCTTACTGCTCTCTTCATTGAAATAATCCAAAGGATTAAAGGAATTATTTATATTGCAAAATTCAGATGATGGTTCATTAGTTCTGAGCACTTGACTAGAATAAGCTTTCTTAAGTAGATGAGGTTGCTCTATTTTTTTTTCAGGAATTTGTTGTTGTTGTTGTTTTACAGAAGTGCGTGAAGAATCAGAAATGGAAGTAGATAAATAGAAAGGATGTTGAATTGAAAAGTTATGAGATTGAGAAGATGGAAGCGTTAAAGTTGTTAACGATTGTTGCTTTTTCAATAATGATATACCTAATTTTTTACTATTTTTATTACTACTGTTACTATTATTTTTTTTATGATCAATTATACCTAATTTTTGAATTCTATTCCATTTTTTTTCCTTTTCTTTTTCAATATTATTATCATCATTTTCCTTTAATACCATAATAACTCGACTCTCTTTTCCTTCTTTTTCTATTTCTTTTAATTTTTCTTCTTTTTTCATTTTTTTCATTTTTTTATCTTTATTGAATATTAAATGACTCATAGAGTTTGCAATTTTTTTTGTACTTGAAATTCCTTTTTTTTTTTTTTTTTTTATTATTATTTTTTTTTAAGATATTGATTATTATTATTATAAATTATTATTATCGATATATACAAATTAAAAAATATATGTGTACATATTAATATATATAAAATATACATATAAAATGAAAAATAAATAAATGATGAAATAATTTATGCATATATTTTTAAATATATAATTATATAAATATAAAAATATTTATAATACCTTTATGTTCATTATTGGTTGAATTCGATGAAATAGAATTTGATTTTGAATGACTATGGACTGAAAAAATGGAAGATGCTAGAGAAGATTTATGAATAACTTTCTTTTTATTACTGCTGATAGAAACAGTAGAATGATGGGAAGGAATAGTTGAAATAGAGGGTTGATTTCGATTTATATTAAGATTTAAATTAAGCTTATAACTACCCTTATGGCTTAGAATTTTTTCTTGATCAATATGATGATGAATATCATGATATTCTTTTAAACGAGTTAAAGATATAGTTCTTGGTAAATTCGATTTATGAGAATCATCATTATATTCAACATTTTCCTTTTGAAGTCGTTGAGTGAAATCCGGTTTATTATCATCATTAACATTAATTCTAATATTATTATCATCATATGAGTAGAGACTACTATGATGACTACTTTGACTATTAATGGTACTAATACTGCTGAAGCTTTCGTCTCGAATTATAAAATCTTCGGATTGATTTTGAATTAATAAATTGTCTTGATTATTATTAGTACCTGTTGAGGAACTCTTTCTTCTTCTTCTTGAATTTAAATCCGAATTTGAATTTAAACTTGAATCTAAATTGATACTATTTAAACTACTACTATAAACACTATCAGAGAAACTAAGCTCATTTTCATGAATATAAAAACTACTACTATGATGACTGAAAAAACTGCTTAGATAACTTTCTTCTTCTTCTTCTTCACTTTCTTTTTTACTTTTACCTTTTAGTTTTGATAATTCTGTAAGGGAGGAATAACTATTATTCAATTCAGATTGAAAATTAAGTTGTTCAATACTTTCATCTTCATTAATATAATCTTTATCATTATTAATATCACTTTCTTCATTAATATAGAAACTATTAAGTTGATCTTCATTTTCAGTATTATTATCATCTTTTTGGTTAAATTTCATTTTAGATTTTTTTTTAAGATCATTTTCATAATTTTTATTATTATTATTATTGCTTGAATATAACCATTTTGAAATTCTTCTTTTCCTGCTATTTTTTATCATGATTTTTTTATTTTTCTTTTTATTCTTATTCGTATTACTTTTATCGTTGCTTTTAGTATCCTTGTTATTTTTATTCTTAATTTTGATTAAATTATTTCTATCATTATTTATTTTTTTAGATTTCTTCTGTGAACGATGATGACGAGTACCTCCTTCTTTTACTAAAAATCGATAGAAATTACTAATTACATTGTGATCTTCTTTCTTCATTTTGGATTGTTCATATTTTGCTTCCATAGCTAAAACTGCTTTTTTAGTTATATTACTGTTTTTAAACGTAACAGGTTTTGGTTTTTGGTCAGGTTTAATAACAGATGAAATATCTGTGGATAAGGATGAAGAAGCTTCGATGGAAGTTGAAGATGAAGGAAATGCTAATATCGACGTTGAGGAAGATTGTGGTATAAAAGGTGACATTACAGTTAATGGTGAAATAGGTGAAATAGGTGAAATAGGTGAAATAGGTGAAATAGGTGAAATAGGTGAAATAGAAGGTACTGAGATAGAAAGTGGAACAGAAATAAAATTGGAATTGCTTTTGGTGCTGATGGTAGAAGAGTCTTCCGTTGGAAGATATGTAAAAGCTAATGCTGAGGGATTCGTTAGGGCCATTTTCTTCATTTCTATCGATGTCAAGTTAGAATTACTAGGAATATTACTAGGAATATTTATATTGGTACCCAAAGTATTATTTAGATTATTATTACTATTATCATTATTGGTATTTTTATTATTATTATTATCAGAAATGCTTATATTTCTATTTGGATTGATATTAAGATTTGTTACAGTTCCACTTCCATAAGTTTTACTGGTACTTATACTGATATTGGTAATAGTACTGGAAATATCAATACTACTATCAGTTAAACTAATTTCTGGTATCATTCTTTCTTCTTCTTTAAGATCTAATTTTCTTGGTATAATTAATGATTGAAGTGGTGCGTGTTTGATATTATTATTATTATTATTATTATTATTATTATTATTATTATTATTATTATTATTATTATTATTAATGTCATTAATATTATTAATTTTAATAGTATTAGTATTGCTATTATTACAACTATTGTCATTATATTCACTTTTATGATTATTATCATGTATTTGATCATTATTTTGATTATTGAAACTTATTCTTTGATCATCTTCATTGATATTTATATTAATAGACGTACAATTAGTACTACAATGATCACTACAATATAGATTATTATTAAAATCATTACTAGTACTAGTAGAATTACCATTTATATTGCTTATATCATGAAAACTATGCTCTTCTTTGATAATATCTTTATTTTCTTCACTTTTAATTTTAATTTTATTATTCTTTTTTTTATGATTATAATGATAGTGATTAATATCATAGAATTTTAAAGAATCGTTATGTTTAAATGTGACTAACTTTGATTTCTTTGATATATTATTATGTAATTTTTCTGAGTTGGATGAAATTTTTTTGGATTCTTCATTGGTTTTATTTGCAATTAGTTCTTTGCTCTTTTTTGTTATTTCACTTATTGGTTGATTTTTAATATCAATCTTTATTTCTTCATCGCCATCATCTAATGTTGATTGATTTTGATCTTGTTTATTTTTAATATGAATATCATAATAATGTTTAAAAGAATCAATACTCAAAGATTGCGAATTTTCTAGCTCCATTTTTGGATCTTCCTTCCCAATTTTTGCTAATTGATCTTTATTCAATTCTATATTTTTGTTTTTAATGATATTGCCATTATTTTCATGAGGTTCATTAAAAGAATGTATTTGCTGGGATGATGATAATTCATTGAATTTAACAATTAAAGGATAAGCAGATATGGTATTTACGTCCTGAGTAGGTGATATTGTAGTATAGGAGGGAATTTGATTTATTATATCTACATTACTAATTCTTTTATCATGAATCCATAATTCTTCTGGTGTACACGGAACATGAATATCGTAGGGTGACTCAATATCTGGTGTATGTGATGAAGAAAGATAAGGAGCTACAGCTTCAACTAATTTTGGTGGTGAAGCAATAGAAGTTAAGGAAGATGAAATTAAAGACGAAGAAGAAGAAGAAGATGTGGAGATTGATATGGATGTTGAAGATAACTCTGATGACTTCGATGAAACTGAGCTTGAAGATTTTGAACGAATTAATGTTAGTGAGGATGAGGATTTCTTTACTATATTATTTTTTTGATCATTTATTCCTTTATTCTTATCATTTGAAACTATTAGTGTATTATAATTATTCAGTTCATCCTTTGAATCAGTTAATTTCTTATAAGAATTCTCTTTATTTTCCTTTTCTACCTCATTTATTACTGAATAAGTATGCACGAGAGGTGAAGTAAGAGTATCTTCTTTTTTATTAAAAGAATTGGTAGTTAAAGAATTTTGTGATTTGTTAAGAGGAACGGATGTGGAAAGTAGAAAGAGATCAACACCATATCTTTTATTTTTATTTTTAAATGTATTGGTCATGATAGCTTTGGTATTGTAATTCTTTATATCTTCGTCATTCCACATTTTTAATGGAGAAGTAGGTAAAACTGGAAGTGAATCATTATTATAACTACAGTTATTAATTTTATTAGAGCTATTACCAGATGTTTCATTATTACTCCATACTTTATCAATTTTGATATATAAATCATTATTAAATTTAGATGAATCTTCTTTATTACTATTCTTTGATTTTTTTTGTATTTCAGAATTTTTAGGAAGGGATGATGATAATAAGGATTTTGATTTGATAAACGTAAATGTATTTTGATTTTTTATATTTTGATTTTGATACCATTTTAAATATTTTGTGTTTGGAAAGGGCCATCTTCTTTCAATTTCATTTTTTTCTTTTTGTTCTGTAATATTTTTTAATTTAAAAATAGATAATTGATGCCTTTTTCGAAGTTGTCGTTGAATTTTAGAAATTGTTTTTATATTTATCCATAATGCTTTTTCGTAATCAACATCAAAATTAAAATTTTTAAATGAATTCTTATTTTGATTATTTTTTAATCTTATCCATAATTGGAGACGATGACGTTCTCCTCGGAGTATTACTTTATTAAATTTATGAATATGGGTGGAACCTCCTCTATATTTATTCCTATGATTTAGATAATAAATTCCTCCATTTTTATATTCATTCTTTTGATACACAAGGGAATTTGACCATTTAAACTGTTTTCTTATAAAAAGGAGACTAAAATGAAAAAAGAGAAGAGTCATAAATGATTGATCAATGGTATATTTACTATAAGGATACTGACTAAATGCATTTAACAATACTTGAAGAAATAATTCTAAAAACAATGGACTATATAGTTGTTTGTCATTTTTCTCATGGAAAGGTAAATAAGCTTTAACTTGTTCATTTTTCAATAAAATTTTATCAAATATTTGAAAAAGGTAATATTGAAAAGCATATTGAAACTTATCATATGGTATAACTAAAGAAGAAGTTGATAATGGAGTATGTACATCTAATGACTGATTATTGTTATCATTAGTATTAACTTTATCACTATCTTTAGGTAAATTAAAATCAAGAGAATGTTCATTACTTTGTTTATTTATTGTAATATTATTACATGAAATATTCATATTATTATATGTCATGCTATTATTATAGTTGTTATCATTACTATTATTATTATTAATATTAATATTAGTACTATTATTAATATTATTATTATTATTATTATTATTATTATTATTATTATTATTATTATTATTATCTTTTATGAGAGTAGAATGGATAGGTAATGGATAATTATAATTAATAATATCAGATGATTTTTGAATAATAATATTATTAGTGTTTTTATTAATAGGATCAATAAAATTAGCTTTTGTATTATCATTACTGTTATTAATTTTAGTATAATGAAGATTATTTAAGGATTGATGCTTCAAAGAATTATTCATATTATGGGCTGAATTAGGTTCTTCTTGAGAACTATTATTATTTTTTAGTGAATGTAAGGTTTGATCGTGATGAAAACTGCTACTACCATCATGATTTTTTTTTTGAGAATGAAATGATATAAAATTAGATTTAAAAGAAGAATTTGAAGAAGATGATACGGCTGCAGAAATTGATGGAAGTTGGATGGAAGCCGATGAAGCTAAAGAGGATAGAGATGATCGCATATCATTCAACGGTGAAAATAACATTTTAGGTGAATTTGTTTTGTTAATCATTGTATTACAAATAATATTTTTAATACTTTGCTTAGAAAATGTATAGTTTGAAAGGGCAGAGTTTCTACTGGAGACACTATTATGTTTTTTTAGTCCATTTCCATAATAAGAATTTGAGCGGGAAAGAAATATTGAATTTCTTTTAGCCGTAGTAGCTACTGTTGAGGCAGAGGATAATGAATTACGAAAAAATAAAATTTCATCTCCATTTTGATTAAAAGAATCCGGGATTCGAAAAGAATGATTTAGTTCTTGATTTAATATACCAATGGTACAATTACTTTGATTTTGATCATAATTTTCAATATCAAATGATTGAACCGACTTCTCAGTAGTCGCATCATTTAAGTGATATTTATCTGTTTGATTATCTTTTTCTAGTATTGTAGTAGGGGAAGGTAATGAAGTTGAAATTGGGTAATAAATTGAAGAATCTCGATTTAAAGTATTTTTAGAAATTTCTAAAGAAAATGAATGTTCTTTTTCTTCCTTTTTATATGACTCCATATTTGGATTTGAAAGAGAATTATCTTTACTATTTATTTCACTATTTTTGTCATCAAGATAATCACTAGTACTATTGACATGAATTAATAATTCTTTTTTTTTACTGTTTTTATTTTCATTTATATTACTTTCTTTAATGCTATTATTAACCATTTCTGTTTTAATTGTATTTAATTCACTTTCCAGAGGTGACAAAACTATTGTATCATTGTAACTATATAGTTTATTACTTTTACACTCATTAACATTAATATCACTAATTGCTATCCTATCAATATTTTCTTTATTATTATCGGGCATAATTGTAAACTTTTATTATTTACCAAGTTATTTGGTTAAAAATAATATTTATATATTGAATACCCTAAAATTTAATTTTTTTTTTTTACAGCAATA
The DNA here is from genome assembly GCA_016946835.1 of Neocallimastix lanati (nom. inval.). NCBI lineage: Eukaryota > Fungi > Neocallimastigomycota > Neocallimastigomycetes > Neocallimastigales > Neocallimastigaceae > Neocallimastix > Neocallimastix lanati (nom. inval.). The sequence continues at coordinate 206,589 of JACVTC010000164.1, read as the reverse complement.
AATACAGCTTTATATTGTATTATATATGTAAATATTTCTTTTCTAAAAATTGTAAAATTATTTTTTTTTATTCTTCCCACATTATATATAAAAAATTTTTTGTTGAATATATATACATTATCTACTTTTAATAATTTTATTATCAGGTTTGCAAAAATATTAATGAATTTTCCCTTTCCGTTTTTATTTTATTTATTATTTATTTATTTATTTATTTATTATTATTATTTTATTTTATTAAAATTTTTTTTATTTTAATTAATAAATTAAAACCTTATCAATAAATTATAATAATATGTTAGTCTTGATATATATAAAATTCTAATAGTTTTTAAAAATATTTTAAAAAAAAAAAAATTAAATATTAAAAAATAAATATATATTAATAAAAAATTTTTTGTTACAGTATATTTATATCTTTATAAATAATTATTAGGTTTAATAAAAAAAAATATTTACATATTTTTACAGAAAAGGAATTATTAAAAAAAAAAAAATTTTTTAAATATTAATATATTAATAATAATTATTTTTATTATATAAGAATGGTCTATTTAATATATGCTGTGAAAAAGGCGCAGTAAACTATATTATATTTTAATTATAATTTGTATATTCTATTTTTATATATTATTTAAATTTTTTATTTTTTCCTTTTTTAAAATATATTTCTGTATTTTTTTATTTCTTTATTTTTTACATATTTATTTATTTATTTATTTATTATTATTATTATTGATATTATTTTTATATAAAACAAGTAAATAGCGTATAAAATGTATTTTAATATTAAATTTGATGATAATAAAAAAAAAAGTTTATATAAATTTTTTATAATATTATAATTATCAATTCACTGTTTATAAATTAATTGTATTATTTTTTCTTCTTATGATTATTAACTTTAAAAATCAATATTTCAAATTTATCAGTATATTGTTTGTAACTTTTTAATGTGCTACTAGTATAATTTTTATTTCTGTCATTACTGGTTATAGTGTTAAAATTGTGTTGTTTAGGTAATAATTTAAAAATATCTCTAAGTTTCCAGGGTTTTTTATCTATTGATATGTTAATAAATAACGATATAGTATTAAATAATACAATAATGTTTAATAAAATATATATAATATAGTATAGGATAAAATAATAAAAAATGTCGTATTATCTAAAAAATCTTTAAGGAATTTAATAATAATTATATAATAAAATATAAAAACTATATATATAAAATTAACAAAATTATATATATATTTCTTTTTTGAATTATATTATTATTTTTCAATATTTATATTTTTTTTTCAAAAATATTTTCTTAAAATATTATATTTTTTTTCAATATATATATATATATTTTTTTTTTTTCAAAAAATTTTTTTTAAAAATTGTTATAATTTTTCTACTTATATATAAAAATTTCAATAAATAAAACTAAAAAGATTTTTTTTACTCCTACTATTTATCCATATACAAATTTTGGATGCATTACCTATTTTTAATTGATATTTTGTATCAATCATTAATGTAAAAGGTAATTTATATCGATTTGTATTTTCTATTATATTAACTATTACAATAATAATGCATTTCTTTGTTATATTAATAAAATTTTTATTATATTATATATTAAAAAGAAAAATATCAAAAAAAAATTTTAAAGAATTCATTAATATTTATAATTAAAATTTTAACTAGTATTTTTTAAAATATATTAAATTGTATAAATATAATATATTAATATATATTATATATATTTACCATTATATTCATTTTATATTTAAAATTGATTTTGTCACGATTTCTGGTATTGATATCACTTTAATAATATTTAATATTTAATTTTTTTTTATTTTTATTTTAAAATAGATTAAATTTAAATAATTTAATTAATAAAAAGTAATATATAATTAAATTTTTCAAAAAAAAAAAAAAAAAAAAAAAAAAAAATTGATTGTATTTATTTTTCTTTTTTAAGAAAAAAAATAAAATAAATTATAATTTTTTTTATTAATATCAGGAATTATTGAATTATATACTTAACATTTAAAAAAATATTATGTTAATATCTTTAAAACAAAATTATAATTATTAATACTTTTATTATGATGAGATTACTATAAAATTTACATAATTTAATTAGTAATTTAACATTTTTTCATTTAATAAATACGTTTCAAAAAGGCGTTTCTTTTTTTTTTTTTTTTTTTCTCATGTTTTATAATGCATCAATTTTTTTAATTTTTTTATTTATTATTTTATTCTAAAAATTTCGAAAATCTATATAATTCTTAAAATATATTTATTTTCTTACTTTGAAAAATTGACAGAAATCTGAATAATAATGTTATTAATAATATAAAGGTGGACACTAGGCATTTCTATGAAGTTAACTGAATAATCTTTATAAAAAATATAAAGAATAATTTGAATATATGATTTAAAAAAAATATTAGGTTTTAATATTTGGTTGTAATATATATAAATATATTCATTATTTTAATTTCTTATTTTTATTATTATTATTAATAAATTAAAAAGAAAATTCAAAAAAAAAAAAAAAAAAAAAAAAAAAAAAAAAAAAACTTTTTTACGAGATCTTTAGTGTATCATTCATTGTATATATTATAAATATAAATTAACATATGTATTAATATATTAATACAATACCAATCTTTTCATTCAATATCATTGGTTGGTCGTATATTAATAAATATGAATTAAAACTTTTAATTTTTGATTTTTGATTTTTATTTCCAATAGCTTGTTTTATTTGTCCCTTTTTATTTTTTTTATCTATGTATAATGAATGAAATTAGATTTTTTAAAAAAAAATTATATTTTATTAAATATTATTTTTCATTAATATAAAAACCATGTAAATATATATAATAAAAAATTTAAATATATATATGGTTTAATATACGGTATATGTAATGTATTAAACTTTTTTTTTTATATTAATAGTATTAATTATATTATTAAGGTTATTTTTATATTATTAAACAAAAATATTATTCCTTTACTTTTAATAACCAAATCATTGTTAATTTCATTTAAATCATTAGTTTGAGTAGCTTTATCCTTACTAGATATTATTGGTTGAGGTATTAAATAATCTATATATATATATATAAATAATAAAATAAATATATAGATAACAACGGAATAAAAATAAAATTTATAAAGTATCAGTAAAGTTTATTCAAATTATAATAATAATGCCATTTTAAATTTTTTAAATTTTTAATTAAATATATATTATTATTTATGTTAAAATTTAATTTTATAATAGATTATATAATTTTTTTTATAGTATATAAATATTTATTTATTTTTGATGTGAATAAATTAATAATGGTATATTTAATAGAAATTTTTATTTTCAAAAAAAAAATTAAAAATAATTATTTATAAGAAAATAATATAATAATAATAAATTAAAAAATAAAGGAGCATTTATTTAAGAAAAATTACCAAAGTTATTATTAATATTTATATTTTTTAAACCTATTAATGGAGAATATAAACTTTCAGTGAATAGAGAAGAATTATTATTTTGATATTTTATATTACTAATATTTTTTGAGTTAAATGGTAATGGGTTAAAATTTGAAGTTGAGGCTTCAAATAAGTAATTTTTATTACTTTTAATTGAATCTTGTGGTGTTTGGAGTGCTTCATGTATTTTATCTTTTATTTTATATTTTCTTTTTGTAGGTGTTTGTAAAGGACTAGGATAAAATGAAATAGGTTGCTTTCCTTTTTTAATTGATTCCATTATCTTAAAAAAAAAAAAAAAAAAAAATAATAATAATAATAATAATAATAATAATAATAATAATAATAAAATTGAAAAAAAAATATATATATATAATTTATTACTTTAAATATTTAAATATTTTAATTTTAAAGAAATACGGCAATATGTGTTTAAAATTTTGCACGAGGTTTTTATTTTTATAATATCTTTTCTATTTTTCAATTTTTTTTTTTTTTTTTTTTTTTAAATTTTAAATGAAGTATATATTTAGGAAGTATTTTATAAGACTATATATAATAATTTTAATTTTTATATTAAATAAAAATTAATATTATTATTAATATTAAGGACAGGAAAAATATGAATTTTTAATTATTGGATTATATTAAATATTTCAAATAATTTTTAAAGATTATGTAAAATAATACAATTTTTACATCATTTTTTTTCTCTTTATTATTATTATTATTATTATTATTATTATTATTATTATTGAAATTGCTATTATTTTTAATTTTTAAATTAAAATTTTAATATGTTTATTTTTAAAAAAATCTAATTGCATTAATATGGCAGTGAAATTATATTAAAAAAAAATAAAAATAATAAATTATTTTTAACATCGAAAAATTAATAAATAAAATGATATAAAAATTAATGTAAATAAATAAATAAATAATAAATAAATAATTTTTTTTTTTTTAAAAAAAAAAAATTGAATTTGAATCTATTAATATTTTATTTCATTATTAAAATTTTTTGATTCTTTTTTTGTAAATATTTTCTATTTTTTTTTTTTAAATAAAAATAATTTTTTTTATTTATTATTCTATTAAAATAAATCAAATAAGAAAAAGAACAAAGTATATAGATGTCTTATTAATATTTATAAGTGCTTATCAATTTATTCAATATATATATATATAATGAATAATTTTTTATTTATTTATTAGTCTTCTAAATTATCAATTAAATCTATTAAAATATTATTTTGATATAATAATGATAATTTTTTGTTTAATATTAATATTTTTCTTAACTAACTGATTGTATTCTTTTTTTTTTTTTTTTTTTTTTTTTTTTTTTTTTTTTTTTTTTTTTTTTTTTTTGTTTTGTTTTGTTTTTTTAATATAAAAAAAGTAAAAATAAAGCAAATAAAAAAAAATAAATAAATAAAAAATTAATATTAAAAATATTAATGAAATAATTCATAAAATTTTTTGATTCTTTCTTTGTTAATATTTTCTATTTTTTTTTTTTAAAATAAAGATAATTTTTTTTTTTATTTATTATTCTATTAAAATAAATCAAATAAGAAAAAGAACAAAGTATATAGATGTCTTATTAATATTTATAAATACCATATTAAAATAATTTATATATATTATTATTAATATATATTAATATATATATAATTTTTATTTTGCTACATTTTCTTCATTCGTGTTTTTTTGTTCTAACTGTTCAATTTTCATTTGAAGTTGTTGAATAACTAAATCTTTTTGTTCTAATTGTTTAATTTGCATTTGAAGCTGTTCAATAGATATATCTTTTTGTTCTAACATCATCTTACATTCATTTAACTGTATTTAATTTTATAAAAATTAATATATATTTTATTAATAATTCATATTATTATAAGAATAAAAAGTAAATAATTTTATTTTTAATAATTACTTCTTGAGTTAACGTAAAATAATCAGAATTCTTCTAAAATAATAATAATAATATATTTATTTATATTTATTTATATCGATTAGATCCATATAACGAAAAATATTTTCATTTATTATTTTACCTCCGTAGAACTCTCATTATATTCAACTTGGTCACAATGGAATGTTAAATTCTTATAGTCGAATTTTTTTTTTTTTTAAAAAATAAAATAAAAATTAATGATTTTATAAATTATAAAATATATTTATTAAAATATCCTTTTTTTTTTTTTTTTTTTTTTTTTTTTTTTTTTGAAATAATATATATTTACAATTATTCTATTATTTAACTCAATAGCTAATTTTTTAAAAAATAAAACCTGTTGTTCTAAGTTATTAATATTATTATTTTTTTCTTTAGTAATTTGATCACATAGTAAAGTGACATTCTATGAGATTATAAAAAAAAAATTTTTTTTTTTTAGTAATTAATATATATTACATTTATATGTAATAATTAATAATGAATATAAATAAAATCAAAAATAAATTATTTAAATAAGAATGCATACAGCTAATCTTGAATTAATATCAGCTAATTCATGATGAAGTTTATTGATTTCAGTACTTTCAGAAAGCTTTATATAACAATAAAATTAATATAATATATATAACATTTTCAATTATGTGTTTATATTATTAATAATGATTAAATATTATTAAATATTATAATAAAATTTTTTAAATATTTGTATTTACGTCATGTAATGATGGTTGATTAGTATTTTGAAGTATGTTATTAAGATTTTCAATTCCTTTGAAATGTTCATTTTTAATTTCATCACATAATAATGTAACTTTCTGTAATTAAATATTAACAAAATAAAATAGAATAAAAATAAAAACAAAAACAAAAATATAAAAATATTATAAAAAAATTAATAAATTAGTGAATGAAAATTAGATTTATTATATTAATTAATAAATATATATATATATATATATATATATATATATATATATATAATAAAATAAAATAAAACATACGGAAAGAGAATCATTCAAGGATGTTGCCATTTCTTGCAACCTTTGAATTTTCTTTTTATATATCTTCTCATCTATGATTCTTTTATTATGCTCATTATCACATAATAACGTAACATTCTTTTGTAATTATAATAATTTAATAAATAATAATATGTAAAATTATTAATATTATATTAAACCATAACATTTTTTTATTAGCATAAGAAAAAAAAAAAAACTTACAGCTAAGTTTTGATTTATCTTTGCAGCTTCAATTTTTAATTTTCCATAATTTTGTTCTTGAGAATCAATTAAAAAAGCTAAATTCTATTATAATATTAATATAACAAAAAAAATTATAAACTCAATTAATTAAATGATTATTAAATATGTATATTATATACATATAGATATATTGCTAAACTTGCTTCAATAATATTGAATGATTCATTCATGAATTCCGTAAATTCATCAATATTATTATTTTCATTATTGTTTTCACTTAATTGCTATAAATTTTAATATTTAATATAATATATATAATATATAATTATAAAATTTAATTGACATAAAATAATAATTTTAAATATTAAATTATTAAACGAATATTTAGGTACCTTTAATTTCTCCTTTAGGTCATTAATAGTATTTAGATCTTGTTTTTTAGAAACAAAAGAAATAAGAGCCTATAAATATATATAAATAAATATATTAATTCATTTTGTTAATTAATTATATTTCTTCTATATTATTTAAAATATTTATATATTCATAATAAATAATAACCTGCTCTTCGATTTGATTATTTAATTCCTTTTAACAAATATTATAAATATATATATTTATATTAATATTATTATTAATATCAAATAGAGATTTAATTATTTTAAAATAATAATGAATTATTTTTTAATTAACTGAATTTTGTTAAAATATTTTTGAATTATATATACATATTATAATATCTTATATACTTTTATCATTTGTTCTAATTTTTCAATTTCTTTTGATTGTTTTTCAATAATTTCCTTATCAGCTTGTGAATCTTTTATATTAGATAAATTTTTGGTTGTTTTAAATAAATTATTTATAATAATAATAATAATAATAAAACAATAATAATAATAATAATAATAATAATAATAATAATAATAATAATAATAATAATAATAATAATAATAATAATAATAATAATAATAATAATAATTATAATAATAATAATATTAAAATTAATATATCATAACAATTTTATATAACTAATTATTAATTACTCTTTATAATTTATTTCCATATATATATATTTAAAATCAAATTTTTTAAAATAAATTTCATATTAACATATTAACTGTATACAATAAAATTATTAATATTTAAAATAAATATATATATATATATATATATATATATATAGTTATAGTTATTTATTAATAATAAATTAGTCTTAGATATACTTGTAATTGTAGTAGAAGTCATTTGAGTATTAAATGTTGTGACGCCTGATTTAAGTTTTGATACAGCTGAAATTCTATTACTTGGAGAACTTGAGGTAAGGCTATATCTAATTTTGTCACTATATGGTGTAGATGATTTAGAAGGTGTCTTTGAAGTTGCTGTTTTTAAAGCAACACCAATTTTAGATGTTTTAGAAGAGTCTGAAGCGGAAGTATTTATTTTTGGTTTAGTAGTAGAAGTGTTAACACTAACTTTTGGTTTTGTAATTATTGAAGTAACACTTAATTTTGGCTTATTAGAAGTTGGGGGTGAAGATGAAGAATTTGTTGCTTTTGTTGTAGTTGAAGAAGTTGTTGTAGATTTATGAAGAGAAGATTTTGGCGAAATTGTACCAGTCCTTGAAGCGGATGAATGAGGTTTTGGAGAAGAAGATTTTAGGGTTGTATCAATAGAAGATGGTTTATGTAATAATGAAATTTTAGGAGTATTTGAATTAGCTGAAGTTGTAGAAGGTGAGTCTGAAATTGGCTTTTTAGTAGTAGGTTTTGAACTAGAAAAAGAATAACTTTTTGATGATGTGGTTGAAGAGGATGAACTCCTATTTAACGGTTTATGCATTAATTTATTAATGGAAGTAGTTGTTTTCGCAGTTTGAGATTGAGTGTGAATTGAAGGAGAATGAGTAGAATTATGACTGGAAGGTGACTTACTAATTGGACTTTTATTCTTAGAAGTCGAGGAATTTATTCCTTTTGTTAATCTTGCAAAGACATCATTTGAACGATTAGCTTTATAAGCTTTAGAAGTAGTTTTTGTCTTTTCTAATTTACACTTATTATTAGTATTAAGAGATGATTCTTTATTTTCAATTATTTTGTTTTTTTCTATTTCAAGTTTATTCTTTCCATCTTTGGCATTATTTTCATTTAATTCGTCAACTTTTGTTTCAATAGCCTCTTCATTTAATTTCTTCTTTTGAATAGATGTTTTTGCCATTATAATATGGTCTTTATGAATATCTTGTGTTTCAAATGGATTATTCTCATGTACATCAGTTAGATCACTCGACTTACTTCCATGAAGTTTCTTATTATTAGTTGCATTATTATCACTTTCTACCTTTTCAATATAATTGCATTGTGATAATTCATGATCAATTAGATCATCAATATCTTCTTCAACATCCTGAATTGGAAAAGCTGAAAGAGGTTGTTCAGCTATTGGACTTTCATCTTCAATGGATGGAATTAAATTAAAATCAATAGCATTTTGAGATTGCTTACTTTTTTGATTACTTTGATTATGCATAACAGCATCTATAATATTAATTGGACTAACAATATCATTTATATCCATAAATAAGTTTTCAACATGACTTGGAATATTAGTTTTAATTAATTGAATTTTTTCTGGTTGGGTTTGAATTTCAGGTTTTGGAATTTCACCTACATTACTTTTTCTGTTGGCGTAATTTTTTAATTTTATTCCTTCTTCTATTTGAGCATAATCATGATTAATGTTTAAGGAATTTTCATAAGGATTTTCAGTCTGAGTTTTTGGTGTAACAGTTGAATTATTATTTTCAAATGAATTTTCTTCTTTTTGTTTTTGTTCTTTATTAATTGAGTTTGCACTTTCAGTTGGAATATATTCATTATTTATTTCTTCGATGTATGGTGTATTGAACAAATCTTGATTGTTTTGACTGACTAATGGTGTTTCATTCATTATAGAGTCATTTGACTTACTATTGGTAATTACAGTATTGATAAAATTATCAGTAGGAGAGAATAAATTTTCATGTGATAATTTATTATTTTTGTTAATTGGTTGGTTATTATCATTGAGAAAAGGATTATTATTTTGATTTATTTTATTATTTTCATTATTAATTGCTTCAGTAAGGGAAGGATTAATATTATTTATTGAATTTGTATTTCCTTGTATAATATTATTAGTATTATCATAAGTAGTAGCAGAAATTACCTGTTCTTTTAATGCTGTATCTAATGGAGCATTAATTGAATTGCTTGACATTGCTCTAACTTTTCCAGATTTTGATTTGAAATATAAATATATATATATATATATATATATATATGAATAAAAATAAATGTCAAGACTAGTTCTATTTATAATTGTAAAATAATCATAAATATTTAATAATATTATAAAACGATTTCCAGTAATAATATAAATATATATATTAAATAATTATTTAATTTTAATTTCTAATATCAAATTTCAAATTTGTTTCAAAGGTAATTTCTATAAAATGTATTATTAATAGAAATAATTATTATTATATTATTAGTACTAATTACACTTTATAATAATTAGAAAGAAAAAAGAATGGAGGAATTTACGAACAAATAAAATATTAAATTGACATCAAAAAAAAAAAAAAAAAAAAAAAAAATTAAATAAAAATAAAAATAAAAATAAAGTTTCATGTATTATAAATTAATTTAATTATATTAAATTTTAATAACTATAATAAAAATAATAAAATTAAAATAATAAATAATACTTTTTTAAACATATAAAATATTACAATATATTTTAAATAATCAATAAAATAATAATAATTTCATGATGTAAAAACATATTTTAATATATAACAAAAATTGAAATTAATAATATACAAGGAAATAGTTTATTATCATTATTATTATTATATGAATATATAGAAGAAAAAATGAAAATATTAAAAGTATTTCCTCATTCACTTACCCTTATAAAATTTTTTTACAATTTATATTTTTTTTTAAATATATATTATACATATTTATATAATATTAATAATATATTAATTTTATTTCTACAATAAATTTATATGTGGTAATATAAATTTCTTTTAATTTATATGGGAAAATTTTTTTTTGTATTTAAAACATTGATATACTAAAATTTCAACAATATCCTCAATTTTATTATTTTATTTTATTTATATTATTACTAATATTACTATTATGACCCTTTTCATTATAATTATAATATAAATTTGAATATATTTATTTTAATTCATTAATTTTTATAATGTTATACTAAATTCATAAATAATAAATATATTTCATAGATAATAATATTTATAATTATGGAAAGTATTTGACTATTGGATGGATAGAAATATTATTAAACAGCAAATAGAAATATTTAAATTTGATTAAATAATTATGTATATAAAATGGTTTTATTTTTTTTTTTTTTTTTTTTTTGATATGAATTAAAAAAGTAATTAATAATTAAATATATCCTTTCAGTTTTTCAATTGCTAGTATTTATTTGTGAAAAAAAAAAATTTATATTTGAAACAAATATTATTAATGTTAAAAATAGTAGCGTTAATTATGTTATACATATATATATGTATATATTTAAATATATCTTACATTTTTTAATTTTATTCATTTCATCAACTGTAAGTTGAATTGAAAATTCCATATTAATAGATTCCTTATTATTGAAATTTTGATTATTAATAAGTAATGATTTTAAATAATATATTGATTGTATGTAGTCTCTTTTGCATTGTTTTATATTAATTCCTTTTTCTTCTTTTTGTTTAGTTTGTTTAGCCTATTTGTTTATTTTATATATATAAATTAATACTTATATATTTACAATATATATCTATAAATAAAAAAAAATGTATACTATAATTAATAAGTTATATTTACTAATAATATAGCTTCCTTCCAAATAACATATTCAACAATTTCACATGTTTTATTTTCATCAATGGATAAATTATCAGTACTATTTAAAATTTTATCATATTGATCATATGCCCATTGTATAAGTAGGAATAATTCTTTAAGTGCTTTATTTTCAAATTGTTCAAATATATTGGTGGAATTTCTAAATATATCAATTGAATATTGATATAATAATAATGACTTTAAATATAATGTTACAGCTGTAGTCGAGTCAACTGAAATATATTTCTCTGCAATTAATTTAATAGAATAAGCACACATTAAGATACCATATATTTCTTCATTGAATGGATGTATAAATTTTGGTTTATGAGGAAAATCTAACTTTAAATTTTTTCTATCTTGATAATTACCAGAATTATTCAAATATTCTGGATCTATAAATATTTCTTTAGATATATCTGTATCTGATACGTCAGATGATTGAGAATTTAAAGATGTCTTCCGAGGATATGATATATGATTTTCAGATATACTTTTCATTAGAGTTTCAATTTTTTGGTTATTCATAGGATTATTTACAATATCTTTTGATTTATTATTAACATAGCCATTCAAATTTTTTTCTTCTATAATACTGATAGAAGATTTAGTAGAAGATAAAGCATTATTATTAATTTTTGAAATCTGACTGATATTATTTCTTTGAGTTATTTTATTATCCATTGAAATTTCATTTATTCTATCATTATTATTTTTCTTTTCTTTTCCATTAAAATTAATGTTATCAGATTGAATAATTAACAAATTTGAATCATCAAAAAAACTTTTATTAGATTGCTTTTCATTTATCATAGTATGTAATTTAGAATGATTAGATAATTTATTATACTGATGAATTGAATTAGAATTTCTAATATTACTGCTTTTGAATGACGATACAGCGGATAAATTTAATTTAGATTTCTCTGGTATGTTTTGTAAATTTGTAGGTATTTCAATAAAATTATAAAATTTTGAACTATTCTCATCATATTCAAAATTATACTCATTATTTTGTTCAAATTTTTTTTCTTTTTCATTTAAAATATTCTTAAATTGATCTCTATATGATTCCCATTGAGGTTTTAACTGCTTATTAACATGATCAAAGAATTCTGGATAGGAAATTCTTTCATTTTGATTCTTTATCAATAACTTTTTTATTAAGTATTTTAATTCGGAACAAAAGGCATTTGGATCATTAGAATACTTCTTCATTTCATCTGAACAATAATTATTATTTTGATAGAATGTTCAATTTATTATTATTGTATTTTATTTATTATATATATATATATATATATATATATATATAATATGAATTAATATAATTATTATTAATATTAATGATATTAATTCATTATCATTTATTATGTATTTTTATTGTTTTTTATTATTGTTTTTTCAAGATATTTACCTTGGTTAATATTTAGGGTATTATTTTTATTTGAAATGATTTTAATGTCTCTTTCTTGGTCTATTTTTGTAATTGGAATAGATTTATTATTATTCGAAAAAAAAATTTCCTCACCTGGAAAATAAATGCCTGAATCAAGCATTATTTTATTAAATAATTCAAAATGATTTTTTCCAATGTATGGTGTTCTAGAAGTTGCTAATTCATAAAGTATGATACCAAGACTCCAAAGGTCTGGTTTTGTAGAATATTCTTGGAGACTAAATACTTCTGGTGCCATATAAAGAGGAGTGCCACATACACTTTTTGTTAAATTATTTGAAGGTAAAACCCTAGCAAAACCAAAGTCTGTTAATTTTAAAAATGGAAGATAAACAAGACAATAACTCTTTGGATTTGAAAAAATAGGTCTTGGAACAGGATGAAGTTTCCTGTTTGGATCATATGTAAGTAAAATATTTTGTGGCTTTAAATCTCGATGAATAATATTCATTTCATTCATACATTTGAAAGCTGAAGCTAAAACATACATAAAATAATTTATATTATTAAATATTATTAAAAATGATTGTTAATCTACAAAAAATTATATATATTTATAAAATATTATCTTTAAATAAATAATTATATGTATATATATTATTATATATATAAAATAAGAATATTCTTACTTAATTGAAATAAAAAATATAAAACTATATATTCGTTAAAACCTTTCCATGGCCCAATTAATGGACAGTTATAACCTTTATGAAAATGTTTTTTCATATATGAGGATAAATCTCCACATGGACAATACTCGATCATTAAATAAAGTTCTTCTTGATTTTGCTATTACCGTTACATAAAAAAAAAAAAAAAAAAAAAAAAGTGTGAGAAAATTACATTTATATTAAAATAAATAAAATAGTAAAAAAAAAAATTATTAAATTAAATATATTTATAAATTCAATAAATATATGAAGTCACATTTTTTTATTTACCATTATATCATATAATTTTATAATATGTTGATTACGTATATTATTTAACTCCTTCAAAACATAGAATTCTCGACTATATTTTTCTTTTTTTTTTTCTTTTTTAATAATTTTAATAGCTATTACATTTGGCATATTTTGTTTATTTCTATTACAAAATTTTTCAGCTTTAAATACAGTACCATATTGTCCCTCTCCAAGTTTATCTTTTTTTATATCAAACTTATAATCTTTAATAAATATATTGTTTTTTATTGTAACCATTTTGTAATATTAATATTTATATAATTAATTATATAAGTAATTAATTATTTAAAAAAAATAAGATAAGTTGATATTTTTTCTTTGGAGTATTTTATTTCAAATATCTGGCAAATTAAAAAAAAAAAAATATATATATATATATATATATATTTATATATTTATATATATATTATAATTATTAGAATTAGGTCCATTTTTAAGCTAGAGGTTAACCCCTTAAATAAAAAATAATTTTTTTCTCTATATATAAATAAATTTAAATTAAAATTATGGACTAATAATTTTTAATATCAGTTTTTTTATTTTTTAAAAAATTATATTAATATATATATATATATATATATATTTTTTAAAAAAAAAAAAAAACTGAAATATACATGAAATTTAAATTACTATAATAAAAAATATTAGAAATTCTTAAATTTTTATTTAAATATATTCAATTTTCTATCTACTGATCCGTGTATTTTGTTTCCCATTTTTTAATTTTTTGAAATTTTATAATAAAGATTATAATAAAAATTAAAGACTCAACAATAAAGTGCTTTTTTTTTTTTAAACATATTAATATAAAATCTATTTAATCCTAATATATATAATATTGTATTTTAAAAGTTATTTAATTTATTCAATAAATTCAAATATTTTATTGAACAAATTATATTAATTATTTATGGTATAGATATTATTAATTTTTACTAAATTACATTACTAAAATAAATTATTGAACCTTCAATAATTCTTGAATATCTTAACTTTATTCTTTTCATTTAATTAGTTTATATCTAAAAATTTTTTATTTAGATAAATACAAACTTGTTATAATTGGTAAATTTCAAAATTCAAAATAAAATGTGAAAATTCTTTTTTTTTTTTAATAAAATATATATTTATCTTTCTTTATATTAATTAAAAAATATATCAGTTATTATGGTACAATATTATAGTAAATTAATAATTTATTTTAAATAAAAATAAAATTTGTTAATATTTAGTATTCAAATTTCTTTTAAAAAAAAAAGCTTAATAGTAATTTTTTTTATATTATTATAATATTATTTAATACTATTATATTTTTTAATTAGTATTAATAATATAGTTAATTTGCAATTTAAGGATTTATAGTTAAGATAGTTACATGAATTATTTTAAAATTTTTATAAATTACATTAGATATAATGAAATATATTTTAAGAAATGATATAATTCAAAATTAATTAATTCTTTTTTTTTTTTTTTTTTTTTTTTTATTTTACTTTTTTATTTTACTTTTTTATTTTATTATATTTTAATTTATTTATGTTGTTTCATTTTATTAAAAATAAAATAAAGGAATTAAAAGTACTGAAATAAAACTACAATATAAAATTATAAATATTATGATAAATTGTAAAACCATGTATATTAATATAATTTTTAATACTAAAAATTATGTTATTTAATTGTTAATTCATATTTAATTGAAATATTTAAAACTATTTTCTTATTTATTCATTTATTGTTATTTATATTCTATATTATTTTTAGTTTCTATTTCATTCATTGTTTCTTATTATTTTAATCAATAATTTTTTTATTTAATTTATCATTGATATCTTTTTTCTTTTTTACAACAGTAATTATTGCGAACTTTAAACTTTATTTATTCATTTATTAATTACATGGATATTTTTTTATATAAAAAATACTTAATAAAAAAATAAATATTATTTTTTCAAATGGAACATAATAATATTTAGAATAATAATGAGAAATAAAAGTAATATTCAAAATAAAGTGTATAAATAAATTCAGTAAAGTTCATATAAAACGAACCTCAGAGGCATTGGCCCTGTTAGTCTATCTTACTGCATTTTCAGCGCTGACCCTCCTGGTTAGATTGCTCTTATATTGTCGGAATAGTAGCCTTTGTCAAGTAGTAGCTCTAGGCATAATTTTTGAAAAGTGAGAAGTAGATTACATCAAGAATGATACTATTATTTGTACTATCATTAATAATAATATTCTATTTCTTAATATCAGTATAACAATTTTCATTGGTTTGATTGATTATTTGTTTATTGGAAGATGTACGATTACTAAATTTTAAATGTATTGCAGTTGGACATTTATGTAATTCATTATAATAATAAGATTAATAAATATATGTTTTATAATGACTTTTTCATCAAAAAATTAAACAAATTACTTTAAAAAAAATGATATTTTGAGAATTAAAGATACTTTTCAATACAATTATTTTTGTAAAAATGATATTTGAACCTAAATAG
The DNA here is from genome assembly GCA_016946835.1 of Neocallimastix lanati (nom. inval.). Lineage (NCBI taxonomy): Eukaryota > Fungi > Neocallimastigomycota > Neocallimastigomycetes > Neocallimastigales > Neocallimastigaceae > Neocallimastix > Neocallimastix lanati (nom. inval.). Next base: position 190,064 of record JACVTC010000164.1, on the reverse strand, counting down.
ATAGTAATACTTTAACAGTGTTCTAATTTTCTATAGAATTATTAGTTTCTTTTTATTTGCTTATTTTTACTTTTTAGGGAATTTCCATTTAATAATATATTCAAGATCCAATAAGGAGTTCATAAGCTAAACATGCAGTGTATGAACCTTTACTAATAATGGAACTCCTCCTAATGCTTTCCAAGCTCCTACCTGAGCAGCCTTATTAATAATTTCAGCTATTGAAGCAATTTCAGCAGCAAATCCTGGAAATATAGCACCAAGTAAACATTTAATTTCTGTTTTTGTTAATCCTTTATCCTTACCACATCCTTGACACATACACGAGGAAACGGTTTCACAGAAACAACAACCTCTTTTCTCATGAAAAAAGTTAAAAAAGAAATAATATTATTAATTAAGGTTCTAAAAAATTTTTTTGTTCTATCTATTATAATATATAAAAAATTTGTTTAATATATTATTAATATATTGGCAATATTTGATATATTATAAATAATATTTGTTGATGTGAAATGGAATTATCAAATCTTAATTAATATTAACATGAATTTTAATCTAAATTCTATATTAAAAATTTTAATCTTTTTAAAATATAATAAATAATTAAATCAAATAAAAAAAATTAATTTCAGTATTAATCCATCAATTAAGAAAAACTTTTTTTGAACTTAATATTACTAAATAATTTTCAAGTATAGATTTAATATATTTTTACTATTAAAGAAATTATAAAATAATTTATCCAATAATTTACTAATTCTTTATTATTTTTTAAATATATATTTAATTTTAACAAAATATTTATAAAAAAAATATAATTTTTTTTTAAAAAAAAAAAAATTTTAACATATTTATTATTAAAATATATAAAAATATTTTAACGTTTAAATAAATTTAAGGAATAAAATTTTTCATTATGAAGTGTATCTAATTGTCATAGTTTTATTTTTTTATTTTTCTTATACACTAATTCATAATTTATTTTCATTAAAATTAACAATTATATAAAAAAAACTTATATTGATAAATCTTCTATATTTAATTAATTTATAATAAAAAAAAAATAATAATAAATAAAAGTAATATCTTTTATTATATAATAATCTTTAAATTTTAATATTTTAATTTTAAAGAAAAAGCTTTTAAAAAAATTTTATTAATTTTATTTTAAAAATTATATTTTATCATGTTAAAAAGAAAAAATATTAATCTAAGAAAAAAAAAAAAAGAATTTTATTCCTTATTTAATATATTATATATATTATGATTTAAATTAGTAAAGAGTTTCAATAAATGGTTTTTATATATTACGAATTATATAATTCTTTTTATCGTTTCAAAATCAGTTTATTACTTAGTCTTTTTATTTTATTTTTTATAATTAAGTGTTCCAACTAATTAAGCAACTGTTCAAAAATATACATATATATATATTATATAAGTAAATAATAAAACTTTTCATAAAAGATATATTATTCAAATTAAATAAAAAAATGATTATATATTTCATAAATATTTTTCTATAAGCAATAACTCTAAACATATATTTATATTAATAAACTATTCTTTTTAAATTTATTTGCATAATAAATATAATAATATTTATTTTTATAATTTTATTGTTAATGTTGTGAATTTTCAATTTACGAGATTTTTAAGAAAAAAAACTTGAAAAATTTCATAAAATTTTAAATTAAAAAAAAATTTATAAAATATTATTATTTAAAATAAAAATATAAAGATTTTTCCTCAATTAATATAGAAAATTAATAATTTTAATATTTATTTTATATAATTTTATATAATTATATTGACTTTTATAGACTTTTCGTCCTAATAAAAATTATTCCATCAATTACATCAATTAGTATAATTATAATTCTATTATTGATTTTCAAATATCCCTAATATTTAAAAAATAAAAATAAATTTTTTTTAAAAAAAAATTTATACAAATAAATCTCTGATTAAATCATCGTTTATAAATTAATAACAATTTTATTCATATATAGTTATATTCTAGCCTTAAGTTTGATAAATTATTAAATTAAATAATATACCAATTATATATAATTTAATATATATCAAGAACAAGCCACAATTTTATATAAAAATAGATAATTCTATCTTTACTATGAATCTTTATAAGTCAATTATTTATATTTTATAAATAATAAATTTATTTTTATTATAAAATAATCTTTTATAGATTATGGATTACATTTTAAAATATCCGAAGGCTTCGTTTACAAAGGTTTCAATTTCAAAATTTGAAGAAAGTTACTTACCAGCATTTTGAAAGTTAATATTCTCTACCTTTGTCACTTTTAATGTTTTTAATGAAACCAATATAAAGGATTAAAGCTTTAGGGACATCGATAACAATAATACAAAGGTTAAGATTAAGATTATCATTATCAAGTCTGTTGATGAATCAACTTGATGTCGAAGACTTAGAATTTGCTTATGATAAGATAATAAGAATTTTTATCATTTTTTAGAATTTTTGGGTGAATAAATTATATTATTATTATTAAAATTAATGAAATTATTTGAATATTTTTTATAAATGAAATATTATTATTATTATTATTATTATTATTATTATTATTATTATTATTATTATTATTATTATTATTATTATTATTTATTCATTATTATTCTTATTATTATTACTTGGAATATAATTATTATTAGCATATTAATTAGGAATACTAATGTTATTATTATTAAGAATTAAATAATGTTGTTATTATTACTATTATTATTGTTGATATTATTATTATTATTATTATTATTATTATTATTAATGTAATTATTTAATAATTTGTTGATTAAAGACAAGTCTAAACATAGATTTAATTTATTGTTCATAATATCCTTAAATATAAAGTGAAATTCACTTTGTAATATCCTAAAGATACAGACTGTGGTTTCTTCTTGAAATATAATTATTCTATTTTTGGGAGAAAAATCCTTATAAGCGAAACATCAAAATATTTTAATATGATTGACATCTACTACTGAAGCTGAATATTTAAGTACTAAAGAACGTATTAAGAAAGTATTACAAATTGAAAATTTATTGTATGAATTATTTGGAAAAAACAGAAATTATTTAAATATTCATAGATAATGAACCAAACATAAGTAATATTGAAGAGGGCCATTTAAATTCAAAGCTTAGACATACTAGCGATAGCTACCATTTCAACAATAAAAATGTGTCAAATAAAAATGATCAATTAAAATACATTAATTCAAATGATATGCTGGTCGATACGTTAACCAGAAACATTAATGAAAACAAAATATCTAATTTTACGAATAAAATTTTTATAGAATAAAAAATTTAATTTGAGGAAGCGTATTAACTTTATTAATATAAAGTTGTATTTTTTAATTTTAATAAAATGTTAAATTATATTATATATATTGTAAATATAAATTAAATATAGAACAAGCCATAATTTAATATAAAAACAGGTAATTTTATTTATTTATTTATTTAGTTATTTAGTTATTTATATTTTTAATAACTTTTAAGTTGTATAATGAATATTAATCATTCTTGATGCAAAATTTTGTTTTATTGATGTTGTTTCGTTAATTTTATTAGACGAATCATTATAATAAACAGTATAGTTTGTTTCTGTAATAATAGAATTAGAATTACTTATATAACTAAATGTTTTGAATGATGAATCATTCAAAACATTTGTTTTGAGAACTGAATCATTTATTGTTTCTTTATTAATAAACTCTTTTCCAATGTTTTTTATAAATTTTAATCTTAAATTTTCTTTTTTAAAAAATCCAATAATTAATTTAATTCCATAATTAAATATATAATTAGAAATTGATATTAATATTAAAATTATTTCTTGAATTAAAAAATTCATTTTATAATCATTAATTTTAATAATATCTAATAAAAAAAGTATAATGAATAAAAGAATATTAATATATAAAGATGAAACTAAAAGTCGAATATCATATCTTGTTTTTTCAAGATTCCATTCAAGAAATATGTATAATAGCATAGTAACAATAATAAGAAAATTAAAAAACACTTGAATTCCAAATATTAATTTTCCATAAATATTATTCATTTTACATATTTGAAAATTTTGTCCTTCGTTAATTAATACGTCTTCAATGTCAAAATCAATTAAGAATAATAATCCACTAAATAAAATTTCAATGAAAATTAAAAAAAATAAAAAGATATATTTATGTCTTCTAATCCATTCTAAAATTTCACTATTTACTGGAAGAATTATAATTAATTTATGTAAAAAAGGAGCAAAACTCAAACATAAACCAGTTGATATCAATATTGGAAATAATTTACATTTTAAATTACTAATCATTCCATATTTGGTAAGTATAGCATTTAATATGATAATTAATCCAATAATATATATAATCCAAAAATCAATTGATAAAAATTTATAAAATGGTTCAAAGTTTTCTAGAAAAAGAAATATAACAGAAATAATCATGAATAGTATTACTACTGAATTAATAATAAAAACAACAATTCCGATATAAGAGTTTTTCGTATTAATTGAAATATAATAAATATTCGTTAAATCATCTACTTTTTTTAATACTTCTTTAGCAGTTTTATTACCATATAAAAACTCATAAATATAATTTATAAATTTTTCAGAATATTCATCAAAATTTTTAGTTTTATTAATTGGTCTTCCAATAGGCTGTATATTTCTAAAAAGTTCACATTCTGAATTTTTACATACTTCTTCATCTTCAAATAAAGAAGGTATTCCTGTTACTAACATATGTTTAAGAGTATATTCTCTTTGTATTTCTTTAGATGTCATAAATTTAAACGCCGTTATTGCTGCCTTTAATTTTTCATCAGATAGTTTTTCTTGTATCCCCATATTAAATCCAACTGTTATTGAGCCTGAAATTCCTTTTTTACGTCCTGGCATTTGTACCATTTTATAAGCATTATTGACCAATGACGAAGGGAAAATAAAATATTTTAAAAATAAAGCATTCCCATCAATTATTTTCATCATTGAAAATTCATCACTCGAACGAAATTCATAATCTAAATTATTAATAAATATTATGTTATTTTATTAACAAATTAATTATTAATTGCATAATTATACAATTAATATTTTATAGTATGAATATTTTCCTAAAATATATATATATGTAATTTAATTTATTTAATTTTTACCCGAAGATATTTCTTCTTTAATTCTTTTTATTAATTCTAAAGCTTTGATTGATGTTTCACTTAAAAGTTTAGGAAATGGTGAATCAACTGAGTCTCTACATGAATATATAAATTCGTAAATTGAACATAATCCAATTGAGCTATCTATAAAATAATAATATTTTTTTTTATAATTTAATATTTACTTAGTCTTAATTATTTAATTAATTTTAAAAGAATTATTATAGTGTAAAAAAAATCTTAATAATAATAAATTATACATATATATAATTATAGTAATAATAGTATTATTATTACTATTAATATTAATAATATCTATAATAAATAATAACCACTAAATAATCCATTATAAGCTATTAAACTAGTATTATTTAATTTTCTTTCTTCATTTATAATGAATTTTCCTGTTTCAATTAATTCATCCCATGTTTCCGGAATTGTTCTATTATATTTATTTAATAATACTTGATTTACATATAAAACAGAATACCCTAATGAAATTGGCTTACAAATTGTTAATTAATATAATTTAAAATTAATCATTTAAATCAAAAAAAAAAAAAAACTTTGACTAATTTTTTTAATATAAATTTATATTTATATTTTTTAGATATGAGATAATTTACAAGTCCTACTAATTTATTGTTATATGAACATGTTTGACTAAGTACATTTGAATCATACATTTTTATATGATCTTCTGGTAAATATTTTTTTAAATCTATTAAATATTTTCCATAATTTTCAGTGTATATGTTATCATATAAATAAATATCATATTTCCTTGAATTTCTTTTAAGAAGTACTTCAATCATTGATGCATAGTCATTATAATTTATAGTTGAATTTAAATTAGAGAAAAGATTTAACTTTACATTTATATTTAAATTATTTTCTGAAGAAAATGAATTAAAATCCTTTATAAAATTTGTAAATAAATCATTGTTTCCATCCAATGATAAAGCTAGCGTATCCAACCTTACAGATTCTCCAATACCTTTTATAATTATATATCATTTAAAAATAAAATATTATAAATTATAAAATGCAATAAATTATACAAATAATATATTATTTACCTAAACACAATAATAAAATAAATATTCTTATTAAAAGCATTTTAAATCATTTTTTTTTTTTTAATTTGTTCTTTATTATTTAATTTAATTTCTATTTTTCTATTATTATTATTATTATTGATGGAATTATTACTGTTATTTTATTTTTATAATTATATTATTTTTATTATTATTTTATTCTTGTTATTTTTATTAATAATTTAATATTTATTTATTATTTAATAAAATTGATTTATTGCGATTATTGATTTAATATATATATATATTATTATTATTATTACTTGTTTAATCAATCTTAACTTTTTAATGTATTATTATTTTAGGAATAATAATTTTTTAAATTTTTTACCTCAAAAACTCTATGTCTTTTAATAAAGATATCAAAATTAATATATATTTTTTTAAATTAAAATTAAAACATATCATAATTAATATATTTTTTTTTAAATCAAAATTAAAACATTTCAAAATATATAAAACACTTTCAAATAATTCCATTATATATGTTTAACTATTAATATAAAAAAAATATATATTTTACTTTGAAATTTCACAAACTTTATTTTTAATATCATTTAATTTAATAAATTTAATATAAATATAAATAAAAAATAAAAACTTAATAACTATGTATAAATTTTTAAACCTAGAATTAAGAAACTAAATAAGAAATATAAATTTTATATGTTTTTCGTATTAATATATTTATTATTAGTATTGATCAATTTATTTAAAAAAAAAAAAAAAAAAAAAAAAAAAAAAAAAAAAAAGGTAAAGAGTTCTTTTGTTTATTATTGATCACTTAGTTAATTATATTCCGAAAGGCTATTTTCGTTACTTTTTGAGTCGAACCAGGGAGCTAGTACGAATCTCTATGTATTAGGCTATACTGTTCTAGCATCAAAAGGAAATTGCAAAATGAAGAAGCACTCGGAGAAGTAGTACTAATAAAATTTTCAGCAATAACATGTATATTAGAACGCTAATGCTGAAACACTCAGTAAAGTCGTCCAGTAGAGACAATTCAGCCTTTATAAAAAGGAAGTATGTGACTACCTTAATATGCTCCTGAGAGGGGGGTCTGAAACCAAGGACGGTACACTCCAGAAATTAAAAAAAAATTACTTTTTGAAAAAAAAAAAAAAAAAAAAAAAAGAAAAAAAAAGATATTACAGTAAAAATTCCTTGGAATAATAAAAAAATTTTATTGGAGAAAAATTACAATAAAGATAAACTTTTTTTTTTTTAAAAAAAAAAATTATATATTAACAATCTTATTTCAATTTATTATTATTATTATTATTATTTATTATTATTATTATTATTCTATCATTTCTTTTATCATCTCTTTTAATGGATAACACGTTGAAAAAAAAAAATATAAAAAAAAAAAATTAAATTTCTGTGCACTAACAAATTAAATAATAAAATCATGACATAAGAACAATAGAAATCAATTTTTTTTTTTTTTTTTTTTTTACATAAAAATTTATGATTTTTAAAAAAAAAAAATAATAATAATTAAATAAATAAAATAAAACAATTAATAATATTATTATTTTTTTTTATAAAAAAAAAAAAAAAAAAAAAAAAAAAAAGATAAACTCTAATTCTATTTTTAATTATATATATAATACAAATTGTAATATTTTGTTAAAAATTTCTCAATATTAAATTTATTATATTATTTTTTAATAATTTAAATTAAATATACATAAATTCTGAAATTTTAAGCCATGAAATAATGAGTTTATGTAGATGATCAAGTTCTTCATCAAATTCTTTAATAATATCTTCCAATTTTTTAAATGGATTAATAAAAATCCAATTAAAATATTTAATTTCTTGTATTTCATCAATAATTTCTTTATTATTTTCAGAAGTATCATTTATGACTTTCATTTTCCTTTTATATATAGAAATAATATTTTTGATTTCTTTCTTATTCCTAGAAGTAAAATACCATCCATGATTTGTTCTATAAAATAGAAGATATAAAGGTGAAGTGGAATATGAACATACATACATATTAGGTATCTTTGTTTTATTTAAATCATGATTTATTAATTCGTCTTCTTCATCTTCTGATAATTTTCTAACTGATTCTCTTGCTTTAGTTATTTTATTGGTATAACTTTTATAATATAATATACTTATTGCATATTTAACAATACTCATTTTTGTTGCTATGTTAATATTTCCATGTTTATTTATTTTACCAGTTTTATGGACACCTACAATTTTCATACTGCTATTTAATAGAGGAGAACCAGAAGAACCATTTTTTGTTGTTACTAAATGAAAATAATTAAAACCAGAAGAAGATTTTATTAACCCAGTGCTAAATTTTAATTTTTTCTTTGGATATTGAAAAATATATATATATTGGTCTTTTTCATAATTATAATCGTCATCACACGGATCAAGAAAAACAATATCAGGAACTTTTGAAGAGATATCATCAGGTAATTGAATAAAGGTAATGTCAATTAATTCCGAACTAAATATAAAAATATCATTATTTAAATTAATAACAAAATGATTTCTATTTTCTTCTGAATTAATTTTGATTGAATTATTATTTTTAAAATAATCTATATTAAGTACATGATTATTTGTTATTAATCCATATAATGGTTTTTGCTCAGATGGTATTGATAATTTAATAAAAAAGCCAGTCCCTCCACCTTTACCGTGTTCTTTTTCAATATAGCAAATTGAATTTTTTGATATATTTAATAAGTTATCATGTGTTTTCATTGAAATATAATTTATTAAATTTATATTTAAATTTTGAAGATCTAATGATACAATTTTTCCATTTTCAATGTCACATTGATTTATATATTTTATTAATTTAGAGCTATAAATAGTACAAATAGAATAAATTCAAAAAAAAAAAAAAAAAAAAAAAAAAAAAAAAAAAAAAAATTAAAAAAAATTTTTTTTCTTAGTATGAAATAAAATAAAATAATAAAAAAAATAAAATAAAATAAAATAAAATTATTAATTATTATTTGCTTTTACTCTTTCGATATTGTATCATTGGAAAAATTTTCAAAATTAATAATAGATTCCAAATCACTTTCATTACTAGAATTTTGAAATTCTAAATCGCTTTTTTTTTTATTATTATCAATATTTTTTTGAGTTGTTTTCAAATCATTTTCATCATCAGAATTATCAGAAATCTGAGATTTTATATTATTTTCATTTTGATTCAAAATACTTTTTTGCATTATACTTTCATCATCATCATCATTTTTTTCTTTTTTTTTAGATTCTGGTATTATTTCATTCGTATTATTTTTACTGTTTAATTTAGTAGATAAAAGATCTTCTCTAAATAAGTCATATTCAGTTATTTCTTTTTTATCTTTATATTATGATGAAATAATTTAATAATAATCATAATAATTATAAAATAAAAAGATTAATTAAAAATTTTTTAATGTATATATATATTACTGTATTACTATATTTTTTTTAAAAAAAAAAAAAAAAAAAAAAAAAAAAAAAAAAAAAAAAAAAAAATATTAATTACCAGATTTAAACTCTTCATAAAAATTTATATTATGAAAACTTTTTAAAATCATTTTTAAAGAATATCTATCTTCATTTTCTTGTTCAATATTTGCTTCATAATTTATTAATTTTTTTATAATTTTTTCATCATAAAAATAACCTGATATCATTAATGGAGAATCTCCGTAAATATTTTGTATATTTATATTTATATTTTCTTTATAATGTTTTAGCAATTTTCTTATTATCTTTTCATTTTTAAAGTAACAAGCTGTTAACAAAGGTGTAACGCCATTTTCATCTTTATAATTTATATCGGCTCCATTCTTTATTAAATATTCTATAATTTCTAAAATCTTTTTTAATTTATCTTTTGATTTTACTTTACATAATATATTCAAGGGAGAACTTCCAAATGAATTAGTAGTATTTATTTTTGCACCTTTATTTACTAAACATTTTATAACTTCTAAATTCATGTTTTCACATGCAATTGTTAAAGCATTATCACCATATTCATTTTTCATATTTACATCTATATCATTTTCAATTAATTGTTTTATCTTTTCTAAATTATTATTTTTACATTCATTAATTAAATTCAAATTTTCATTTTTCATATTTATATTCTTATCACTTTGAATTGATTGCCTTGATTTATCTATATCATTATTTTTTCTTTTATCATTTTTATTAGGAATATTAGTACTTTTTTCTTTAATTAACATTCCAAAAATATATATATATATATATATATATATAATAGTAATAAAGGATGTTATGGATAATCAATATATAAAAAAAAAATAAAATATTTATATATATTAAAATAATGATGATATTAAATAAAAAAAAAAAATATTATTAATTTTTAATAAATAATATATATATTTATTTAATGATAATAAAATAATACAATTTTATAATAGATTAATAATTACCATCGATAATTATACATGATTTGAACTGAATTTCCTTATTACGTTTAAAAAATTCATCACATTTGATTTTATCGTTTCTATTAATATGTAATTCAATTTTATTCTTTTCAGCATAATCCAAAATTAATTTTAGAGAATCAACATCGTTGTTATTAATTGCCAAAATTAATGGATATAAATCTTCTTTACTTCTATCATTAATATTTAATAAAAAATTATTCTTATTAGAATATTTCATAATTAATTTTATCATTTTAACATTTTTAAAATAAACTGCCCATAAAAGTGGATATTCCTTATATGATTTTTCTTTATAATTAATATCAAATGATATTTCTGTTTTATATTTTTTATAATATTTAATCAACATATGTGCAATTTCATCATTATTTTTACTAGTAGCTATTAAAAATGGTTCCACTATTTTTTTTTCATTCAATTTAAAAATAATACTATTTTTATGAGCGTAATTCATTAATAATTGTACAATTTTAGCATTATTATTATAAACAGCAAAGATTAAAGGATCACCTCCATTTTTTACTTTATCATTTATTGTCAAAGTAATCTCATTTTCATTTGCATAATCTATTAATAATTGAACTATTTCGCTTTTATCAAGCATTGTAGCCATTAAAATTGGATAATATCCCTTTTTATCTTTTTCATTCAACATCAAAGTAATATCATGATTATGTGCATAATCCATTAATAATTTCACCATTTCAGCTTTATTACGATTAATAGCCCAAAATAATGGAAAAAATCCATTTTTATTGTCTTTTTCATTCAATTTCAAAGTAATATGGTTTTTATTTGCATACTCGATTAACAATTGAACCATTTCAATACTTTTATTATCTATAGCAAAAATTAATGGATAATATCCATATTTTTCATCTTTTATATTTAATTCTAAAGTAATATCATTTTTACTAGCATATTTCATTAATAATTTAACCATTTCAATATTATCATTAGCAATAGCATATAAAATAGGATAAATCTCATATTTATCTTTTTCGTTTAATTTCAAAGTAATATGGTTTTTATTTGCATAACCGATTAACAATTGAACCATTTCAATATTATCATTATAAATAGCCTGCAATAATGGATAATTCCCATTGCTTTTTTTTTCGTTTAATTTCAATGTAAATTCATTTTCATTAGCATAATTCATTAATAATTGTACCATTTCAATATTATCTTGATAAACAGCATGTAACAATGGATAATTCCCATCTTTATCTTTTTCATTTAATTTCAAAATAATTTTTTTTTTATTAGCATAAGATATTAATAAATTAACCATCTTAATATTTAAAACAACAGCACATAAAACTGGATAAATTTCATATAGATTATCTTTTTGATTCAATTCCAGAATTATTTTTTCCTTTTCTGCATAATCTATTAATAATTGAACTAAGTTAATATTATTTGTTATAACAGCTCTTAATAATGAATAATTTCCATCTTTATTTCTTTCATTTAATTTCAAAATAATTTTATTATGAGTTGCATAATCCATTAATAATTGCACCATTTCAATATAAATTTTACTAATAGCCAATAATAATGTATTGTTTCCTTCGCTATCCTTTTCATTCAATTCCAAAGTAATATTATTATCATTTGCATAATGTATTAATAATTGAGCCATTTCAATATTACTATTATCTATAGCACAAAATAATGGATTATATCCATATTCTCTATCTTTTTTATTTAATTCAAAAACAATTTTATTTTTTTTAGCATAAACTATTAATAATTGTACCATTTCAATATTATTTTTATTGATAGCCAGTAATAAAGGATAATATCTTTTTTCATTTTTTTCATTCAATTCCAAAATAATATTATTTTTATTAGCATAACACATTAGCAATTGTATCATTTCAATATTATTTTTATCAATAGCCCATAATAATGTATTTTTTCCGTATTTATCATTTTTATTCAATTCCAAAATAATATTATTTTTATTTGCATAATTTATTAATAATTTAGTCATTTCAATATTTTCATTATCTATTGCATAAATTAATGGATAATATTCATATTCCTTATTTTTTTCATTTAATTCCAAAATAATTCCAATTTTATTAGCATAATCCATTAATAATTGTACCATTTCAATATTATTTTTATGAATAGCAATTAATAAGGCATCATTTCCATCTTCATCCTTTTCGTTCAATGCTAAATTAATATTATTTTTACTTGTATAATCTATTAATAATTGAACTATTTCAATATTGTTTCTATTAATAGCCAATAATAATGGATTATACCCATTTTCATTTTTTTTATTCAATTCCAATGTAATTTTATTTTTATTAGCATAATCCATTAATAATTGTACCATTTCAATACTATTTCTACTAATAGCAATTAATAATAGACTATTTCCAAATTTATCTGTTTCATTCAATTCTAGAATAATATTATTGTCATTCGCATAATTTATTAACAATTGAGCCATTTCAATATTATTACTATCCATAACAAAAACCAATGGATAATATCCATATGTGTTTTCTCTTTTATTTAATTCTAAAATAATTTTATTTTTATTAGCATAACTCATCAATAACTTTACTATATCAATATTATTTTTATCGGTTGCCCATAATAAAGTATCATTTCCATTTTTATCGTTTTCATTTAATTTCAAAATAATATTATTTTTATTTGCATAGTCTATTAATAATTGAACCATTTCAATATTGCTATTTTTTAAAGCAGAAATCAATGAGTAATATCCATATTTTTTATCTTTTTCATTTAATTCCAAATTAATTCTAATTTTATCAGCATAATTCATTAATAATTGTACCATTTCAATATTATTTTTATGAATAGCAATTAATAAGGCATCATTTCCATCTTCATCCTTTTCGTTCAATTCTAAATTAATATTATTTTTACTTGTATAATCTATTAAAAATTGAACTATTTCAATATTATCTTTATTAATTGCCTGTAATAATGGAAAATCTCCTTTATCATTTTTTTCATTCAATTCCAAAATAGTATTGCTTATATAAGCATATTCCATTAATAATCTAGTTATTTCAATATTATCATTACTAATAGAAATTAAAATTGGATAGTCTCCGTATTTATTTTTTTCATTTAATTTCAAAGTAATATTATTTTTAAAGGCATAAATAATTAATATCTGCGCTATTTCAGTATTATTTTTATAAAGAGAACATAATAATGGATAATTTCCATCATTATTTTCTTCATTCAATTCCAAAATCATATTATTTATATTATAATAAAACATCAATAACTGAACTATTTCAATATTATCATTATCGATAGCAACTAAAATTGGATAATTTCCATTTTTATCTTTTTCATTCAATTCCAAAGTAATATTATTTTTATTTGCGTAATCCATTAGTGATTGAACCATTTTAGAATTATTTCTATTTATAGCATATAACAATGAGTAACATCCATGTTTATCTTTTTCATTCAATTTCAAAGTTATATTATTGTTATTAGCATAATCTATTAATAAATGAACTATTTCAATATTATCATTACTGACAGCAATTAAAATTGGATAAAACCCATTTTCATCTTTTTCATTCAATTTCAAAGTTATACTATTTTTATTAGCATAATCTATTAATAAATGAACTATTTCAATATTATCATTACTGACAGCAATTAAAACTGGATAAAACCCATTTTCATCTTTTTCATTCAATTCTAAAGTAATATTATTTTTATTTGCGTAATCCATTAGTGATTGAACCATTTCAATGTTATTGTTATCAACAGCAGATATCAATGAATAATATCCTTTTGTATTTTTTTCATTCAATTCAAAAATAATACTATTTTTATTGGCATAATCCATTAATAATTGTTCCATTTTGATATTATTGTGATGAATAGCAATTAATAATGGATAATCTCCAACATTATTTTTTTCATTTACTTTTAAAATATTATTATTATTATTATTAGCATAATCTATCAATAATTGAACTATTTCAATATTATTTTTATGAATAGCAATTAATAATGGATAAAAACCGTCTTCGTTTTTTTCATTTAATTCCAAAGTAATATTACTTTTATTAGCATAATCCATTAATAAATGAACTACTTCAATATTATTATTATCAATCGCAAATATCATGGAATAATTTCCTCTTTTATTTTTTTCATTTAATTCCAAAATAATATTATTTTTATTAGCATAATCGATGAACAATTGAACCATCTCAATATTATTTTTATAAATAGTTTCTAAAAATGGATAAAATCCATCTTCATCTTTTTCATTCAACTTTAAAATAATATTGTTTTTATTAGCATAATTCATTAATGATTGAATCATCATAATATTATTATTATCAATAGCAAATATCAATGAATAATATCCTTTTTTATTTTTTTCATTCAATTTCAAAGAAATATTATTTTTATTAGCATATTGTATTATTTTATGAACCATTTCAATACTATTATTAATAATGGCATAAAATAATGGATTTGCTCCATATTCTTCATCTTTTTCATTTAATTCTAAAATCATGTTATTTTTGTTTGCATAATCCATCAATAATTGAACGATTCTGATATTATTTAATATAACAGCCAAATAAATTGGATAAAGCCCATTTTCAGCCTTTGCATTCAATCCTAAAATAATATTATTTTTATTTGCATAATCTATTAATAACTGAACAATTTCAACATTATTTTTATTTATAGCATAAAATAATGAATAATATCCATCTTTATCTTTTCCATTTAATTCCAAAATAATATTATTTTTATTAGCATAATCTATTAATAGTTTAACTATTTCAATATTATTTTTATCAATAGCATATAGTAAGGGATAACTTCCATCTTTATCTTTTTCATTTAATTCCAAAATAATATTACTTTTATTAGCATTACTAATTAATGATTCAATTTGTTCCTTATTATTATTTTTAATAGCTAATAATAATAAATGAACTTCATTGTTTATAACATCTTCTTCCTTTGGTGTATCCATATAAATGAAAAATAGTAAAAAAAAAAATTATTTCATTTTTTACTTAATTTAATTAAAACTCGACATAAATTAAAAAAAAAATATATCTATATATAATATAATAAAATATATATATATATATAGTAAAATAAAATTAAAATTATTAAAAAATTTTAAATAAAAAAATAATTTGTAAATTATAATAATTATTAATGTTCATGTTCAAACATCCCAAATTTATATTTAGTATTATATCTTAAAAAATAAACAACTTTTTTTTTTTTTTACACTAAGCTTTCAATAAATAGGGAGAAGAAAAAAAAATAAAAAAAAAATATAAAAAAATTAAAAAAATTAATATAAAAATTGTTTTATATTCAACGTAATAATTATCTTGATAATTATATAAAAAAAAATTATCTCTATATTAATTCATTATATAAATGAATTTAAAAAAAAAAAAAAAAAAAAAAAAAATTTTTGAAATAATTGTTATTTATTTATGAGCAAAGACTAACTTTATAATATGAATATGAATACCTATTTACAATAATTTAAATAAAAATGATAAATTAAATAACAACTATTTTACAAAATATATAAAACTAGTTTCATAAATTATAATAATTTCTTAAAATAAATCATATACTTGCCTTGGATTTCCCAAATTCCTAATTTTTTTTTTTTTTTTTTTTACAGCCGCAATTATTGCGAACTTTAATCTTTATTTATTTATTCAATTATTAATTATATGAATATTTTTTATTTAAAGAAAAATAAAATACTATTTGTCCAATTAGAATATAACAATATTTAAAAGTAGTAATGTGAAATAAAAAAAGTTATATTCAAAAAAAAAAAAAAAAAAAAGTGTATAAATAAAATTCAAGAAAAAAAAAAAAAAAAAGTGTATAAATAAAATTCAAGAAAAAAAAAAAAAAAGTGTATAAATAAAATTTAAGAAAAAAAAAAAAAAAAAAAAAGTTCATAGGTAACGAACCTCATCTCTATATCATTTATTCAGAATTAGGGTTTGAATTGACTTATCTGAAAGAAATTATGGTCTTCTCCTCCTTCAGAGAGGCATTTGGCCCTGCTAGCCTCTTTTACTGCATTTTCAGCGTTGACGCTCCTTGGCTAGTTTGCCCTTATACTTTCGGAATAGTAACCCTTGCCGAGTACTAGCCCGAGGCATAATTTCTGTAAAGAGAGTCGCAGATCGCACCAAGTATGGCGTTTTTGAATAATCGCCAGAAATGATTTGGTTCTTAAACAAAATATTCAAAATATTCCCATTCCTTTTTATAATTTAAATTCTATTATGTCTGCATCCCTTCCACCAAGAAGAAAGTTATAAAATCGGTACCACGTCACATAGATATTAACACACTCATTATTCAGAAAATTACTTAAATTACCACGATTTTCACCAATTGAACTATTCCCTACCAAATTAGTAGTAACGATATTATAATTTTCACTATCACTAATATTAATATTCCTATTTTCACTCTCACTATTTCTACTATTATTAACAACATTATTTCTATTGTTATTATTAAAAAATATTATATACATCGTTACTACTATCAGTATTTGTACTTGATTCAATATCATTCATATCTGTGTTAACGATGTTTATATTACTATTTGATATTGGACAATATTTAGAAATTATAAAAAAAATTTATCATAAAGAATTTCAACATCCTTAAAATATTTCATTCGAAATTCACGGAAAAGATAGCATTTAGAAAATCAATGTTCCAATCGATGATTACTATTTTTTCTATAACAACAAGTGCAAATCTTCTGAAACTCTACCCATTCTAATAGCAATAGTAGTATTGTATTTATAACCACAGCGTAAACGTATAATCCACGAAAACCCTAAGTTGAATTGGGGATATTTTTAAGCTAAGGCATAATTATAGTTTTATTGTTTGAGAACTTATTTACTATCGTAATTTTGACCTTTAATACCTTGAAATTTGGGAAACTGATTTCCAGTAACGTTCTAAAATATCGTCATATTTTTCACATTTATATTTTTTGATTTTTTTATATAGTGTTCTTGATTCTTTAGTCCAGGAATAATGATGCATTTTGGGAATAGATTTAATAAGATCCTTTATAATACAGTTTGATTTACTCCATTTTTGCAAAAGATTTAATCTGTAAGGCTGCGCAGACACCAGCAATAGGAGGAATGCTTAGATCTCGAGATAAAGCATAAGTACTCATAGTAGAATTATGTCTAATATAGTCATTGTCTTCTGAACTTGTTTTACCATTTTTAGAGAAGGAGCCGATACACCAAAATAGACCAGTATTAATTAATGTTTGAATTCTGGCCGTTCTAGATTTGTTTGAACCAAGTAGAGGAGAATAATAAAATAACTTTACTAATAACGAAAGATTGAAGAACTTTTTTCTTGTATGCAATAGGGATAAGTTTATTTGAGAAGAAATGTGTAAATGAAAGAAGGGATTTTCTAACTTTAAAATGCATGTG
The DNA here is from genome assembly GCA_016946835.1 of Neocallimastix lanati (nom. inval.). Taxonomy (NCBI): domain Eukaryota; kingdom Fungi; phylum Neocallimastigomycota; class Neocallimastigomycetes; order Neocallimastigales; family Neocallimastigaceae; genus Neocallimastix; species Neocallimastix lanati (nom. inval.). Next base: position 171,763 of record JACVTC010000164.1, on the reverse strand, counting down.
AGATATAAGGTATTCTAGTAAGAGATCATCAGAAAAAGGAATACCAAGATAAATATAACTAGACACTTTAGGAATAGCATTCATTCCTAAATAGAAGGTTGGGTCACTATAGTTTGGAGGAGATTGGAAGTTTTTTTTTTTTTTTTTTTTTTTTTTTTTTTTTTTTTTTTTAGACTAGGAATAAACTTTATTTAATAATATTTTTTTTTTTAAAAAATACATGAAGTTTAAATACATGAAATTTTTTTTTTTTTTATATTAATATTAAAAAACTACGTTATGAGATTCGAGGACGAAAAGGCCTCTAACTCTTCCCATTCATCGAAGATAACTCCATGTGGATGAAAATTATCATTCGAATCTGTATCAGAATTACTTCTTTGCCTTATCGTTACGACGTCGACACTCTTGACAACGGTAGGTCTAACACTATACAAATCGATCATGGTGTAAAAATCACCAATCACAATAGGCATAACGTTAGTAAGGAATTCCGCAAGCCCCACAAAATATGAAATCGGGAAAGAAGACTCGTTCGAAGGTGATTGAAAAATATTATTAATATATCGCCTTCTTTCCCCCGAGCCGATCTTTAAGATTTCAAATACTGCATTTCCGCCAAGAAGGAGACACAGCACGTAAAAATTGATATTATCATCAAAATCTTCCTCTTTATCATCAGGAATGTTCAATGATTTCTCATGAACAATAAGAGAAAAATTAATAAAAATTTCATCAACAAAGGGAATGAAATGTTGCCTAAATTCTTCAAATTTAGGACATAAAAGTATCCAGTGTGTAAAACTAGGTATGCTGGAGATTGGAAGTTCATTGGTTTTATAACCCATAGTTGCACATTTTTTAAAAAAAAAAAAAAAAAAAAAAAAAAAAAAAAAAAAAAAAAAAACATAAATTTAAACAATTATTCATATAATAATAATATCCAAAGTATTTGATTTTTTCATAATTTCAATCTTTTTTTCTTATTTTTTTTTTAATTTTTTATTTTTTTTTTTTTTTTTTTTTTTTTATAATTTTACTTTTGATTAAATAAATTATATGAAAATTATTAAAATAATAAAAGTTAGTGTGCAAGATATATATCTCATAAATAAGAAATTACATATATTAATTTTCAGATATATATAATCGATATTAAAATAAAACGTTATACTATTATAAAACTGGTTATTAACAATTAAAATAAAAAAAAAATTAATAAAAGAAAAGAAATGAAATGAAATAATAAGAAAAGAAATGAAAATATATATTATGTGATTTATTCATATTAGAGTTTAAATTTTATATTTTGATTAATTTTTTTTTTTTTTTTTTATTTTTTATTATCGTTATTTAATATAGCTTAGTTGCATTGATAAAAAAAAAAATAAAATATTACATAAACTTAATTTAATGCTACCCTCCTTTAAATAATAATAAATAAAAATAAAATAAAATAAAATAAAAAAAAAAAAAAAAAAAAAAAAACTAAAATAAAAATATAATTATATTATATATATATAATATTTCTTCTCTTTTTTTTTTTTTCTTTTTTATCCATCATCTTATTCCCTTCTTTCTCATATTTTTATTTTTATTCATAAGATACATATTTTACTCTATACTTTCATCTTCTTTAATAGTTTCTAAACCTTTCTGTTTAGTTAAATTTTCATCTAATGAAAGTGGTAAACTATTTACAGAGGTAAATAATTCTGGTGGACATGAATTTCTTCTTCCAGGATTGAATCCTGTTGGATATGAGGGAATACCTTGTAATACACCAGTACCAGCGGCATTTAATTCTGGTACATAGCTTTGGATATTACCGGCATATGGATTATTTATGGCTTGTTGATTAAGACTATATGGATATGCAAATGAATCATCTATTGGTCTAATACCATTTAGAGCAGAAACATCTGGAAGATAATTTTGATAATTTGGAGAATAGACATTACCATTACTAGTAGTAGAACGAGGGCTAGGTATATTTTCACCAATACCTGGTGAAACCATATAATTAACATAACCTCTTCCACCATTCATTCCTGCACCATCAATACCTGAATAAAAGATATCTTGATGTTTTGCAAGACCAGCAGAAAATCTTGCTTGAGAACCCTTTTCAGAACCAGATAATGTAGGAGAGGAAGTAGAAGAATCATTGGAAGGACCCATGGTTTGTAAGGATTGAGACTTTTGGGCATATAATAAGGTATTTGGAGAATATGGAGATTTTTGTCTTATGAATTGAAGACTTTGTGGAGAATAACTACCACTGGTAGACTTTGGACCACCAATTAATGAGAAAGGTTGTGGATGTTGATGTAATCCTTGGAACGGAATAGTTTTGTTTAATGGACTAACCAAGGATGATTGATGTGGAGAAACGTACATTCCTAAATTGTAAACATTTGGTAAAGAATTGGTTCTACCTCTTCTATTCACACCTATTGGTGTTGCACCTCCATAGAAATCAGTTTGTAATGTCGATGTACCAAAACCTTGATTTAAAGTTGGATCTTGTTTATCAAAGAAATAATCTGATGAAGGTTCAGAATATGGAATCATACCTTGACCTACTTCACCATCAACTTGGAAATAAGAATCTTTTAAGTATGGGTATTCTTTATTTTCTAATTTAAGTTTATTATCCATGTCCAAAGTACTAGCTTTAGATTCTTCTTTTAACTCCTTAGTGTCAGATGGGGATGCATCTGTCTTTTCGGTGGTGGTAAGAGTTTCAGTAGATTCATTCTTATTATTTACAGTTTCAGTGGTATTTTCGGTAGTGGTATCATTTGGAGTACTACTTGAATTCTTTTCACTTTCTGATGGAGAACTTGCGTTAGAACCATTCTTTTTTGCCATCTTCAATTTTTGAGCCTTAGCCTTTGCTCTACGATTTTGGAACCAAACTTGTACTCCACGAACGGTCATCTTTAATTTTTCAGCTAAATCTCTACGAGTAGCAGCATTTGGCTTTGGATTTTCATTAAATGCTTTTTCTAAAATACTAAATTGTTTCTTTGATGTACGACGTCTATGCTTTACTTGGAATGGATCATAAAAAGTAGGAGCCCAAATTGTTGAACCACTTGGATTTGGAAAAGTTGGATTAGTTAGTGTCCCGGTAGGATTATCAAGAGTTGTAATATCGGCTGCTGATAACATTTTCTTTTAATTATTATTACAAAAAAAATAAAAAAAAAGTTCGTTTATGTTTTTTCTTTTTTAAAAATTAAAAAAGAACAATATTAACTAATAATAAATATAGATTATGATTATGAGTTGACTTTGTACAAAAATTTATATATAAATTTAATATAAATTTATAAAATATATATATATATAACTTTGAGTTTTTGTTTGTTGGCTTGTTTGTTTGCTTTTTTATAATACAATTGAATTAATGAATACCATTAAATAATTTCCTTTATAAAGAAATAATACAATTTTTTTTCAAATTTATAAACTATTGTACATTGAAAAAAAATTTTTTTTCTTTATAATACAAATGATTTTTCTTTATAAAAGGAAAGATTTTGTTTATTTATAAAAATTATTAATAATAATTAATAATTTTATTTCTTTCTTTCTTTAATAATATTAAAAATTTGTGTTTAAAATAAAAAATATATATTTTTATTTAATACACAATAATAATAAATATTGGTATAAATTTTGTTTTTTTCTTCTCTTCTTGCTATATAAATGACCAATTTTATCAAAACTCTTTACTTTCAAGCAAATTTTTATCTATAAATAAATATTATTTATAACACAATAATTATATTAGTTTTAAATATATTAAAAATAGTACATAATATTTTATTGTTACATATTTATTATAAAAAAAATTTTTTTTGTACTATAAAAATTTTTTAATATTTCTATTATTCATCAAATATTAATTAATTAATTAATTATTAATTATAGAAAATTGTTTTTTTATTATCATTATTATTCATTCTTATAATAATTTTTAAGAATATTCTTATTATTAAATATTAATTTTTTAAATTTTTCTCAAATTAAATTTAAATTTTTAAGATTTTTATTGCCATATATTATAATATATTAACTATATATATCTATAAATTTTTTTAATTTATTATATATTACAATGTATTCTAATATACAAGTACAAAATTTATTGCTTAAATTAATTTTTTAAATCCATTTTTCAACTTTAAAACTATGATACTATAACTATATTTTTATCTTTATATCAAAAAATTTTTGCCATACTATCTGTTTTGCAATTTCAATTTTTTTTTTGTGTAGTTTAAAAAAATTAGAAAACGAATAAAGATATAGTTATATAATAAATAATGATTAACATAATAATAACTATAATATTTTATTCCTTTATTTTCAATTCTCTTGAACGATTGCTTCATTCTAATTTCAACTTTTTTTGTCAAATATAATTTTTTCTATTCAACTTAAACTTTCTTATTTTTATAATATTTATAAAAAAATTACCTTTTAATATCAGATTCCTTTTAAATATGATTATTTTAAATTTTTTTCATAGGATAAAAAGTTTCAATATATATATATAAATTATAATATAAGTTAAAATTTTCATTATTAGCAATTACATTATATAATTAATAATATTATTAATAAATATTAATATTATTTCTATAACTATTTTTTTTTCTTCTTCGTTTTTATATATCTATAAATCTAAATAATTTTTTTAAATATTATTTTTTAAGGTCTTATATTATATTTTAAATATTTACATTAATATTGATTATATATATTGTGTATTAAAAAGGTTTTATAAATCAAAAAAAAATATACTATTTTTTATAGTGAATTAATTTTCTAAAAAAAATTATCATGAAACGAATTTTTAAATAATTGAATTGATATTTTTAAATGCAAGTAAAATAAATTATGATATTTAATTTGGATATATTAATTCTTTTCTTTTCTTTTTTTTTTCTGTTAAAAAAATTTTCGAAAAAAATGTAATTATTTTATTTATATTTGTTTTTTAAAAAATTAAAAATAAATTTTTACTATACTACAAATTTATAAAATGAAATAGAATAATAAACGAATTTATTATAATATTATAAAATTTTATATATAAATATTATATTATAATTATAAAAAAAAAAAAAAAAAAAAGAATAGAATTTTTTAACTTTTTATTTTTACTATTTATAAATAAAATTAAATAAAATTTTAAAAAATTGAAAAATTACAAAAAAAAAAAAAAAATAGAAGAGAAATTTAATATTATTTATATATAAATTTTTTTTTTTTCTTTTTCTTCTTTTTTTTTTTTTTTTATTTTAATAACGATGATTGTAAATAAAATTTTAAAATAATTTAAATATTTATCTACTTATTTATTCATTTATTCATTTATTTAATTTTCTTCTTTACTTCATTTACTATTTTTTTTTATTTCAATTGACTCTACTATATATAATGTTTTATATTGATTTCTATAGGTTTTAATTTAATTTTCGTAATAATAGAATTGTTTGTAATAAGATAATAATTTAATTAGATTATATTATAATATATGATGAGTAAAGTTATTTATCAATCCATACTAAAATACAAAAAAAAAAAAAAATACATTCTATTATATATTCTAATTATTCATCATCCCATTTTTATTAGAAATACAATAAAATATAAAAATAAAAAAAGAAAAAAAAAATCATAGAATCATTCTAATTATATTAATATATAATATAATACATATAAATATAATAATATAAATTTAATTTTTATTATAATAAATAGAGTTTGAATAAATTTTTTATTTATTGATACATTTATTCCTATATTCTATTTTATTATAATCAATTCTAATATATTACATGATTAATTTTTTTATTTTTAAAGTATTCAATTGTTTAACTTCAATATTTATATATATAGAAATATAAAAAAAAATTGAAATGATGGAATAATAATAACTATATTTATCTTATACAAGTTAATATATAAATCTATTTAATTTTAAATAGAAAATAATATATTTTAATATATGGATGACACTTAAAAGAAATTTTAAATTTAAAAAAAAATATATATATAAATATATATAAATATAAATATAAATGAATAAATAAAAACCAACACTAGCCTATTAAGTAATATGAAGCAATTTTATTATTTGAATTATTTTACTTATATTATCAATGTAATAAAAATATAATATAAAATGAAATTAAAATATTTTTTTAATATAAAGAGATAATATAATTTTAATCTATTTATTTTCTATTTGTGTTGAATTTAAATAAATGGATTATTAAACTTTTTTTATAATATTTAGAATGCAAATATAAATATATTAAAATTATACTTACTAAAAAAAAAGAATATAATTTTTTTAAATAATTTATTTTATTAATAAAATTGAATGACAAATAATAAAATATAAAATATAAAGAAAAAAAATTTTTTTTCTTAATATAGTATGATAAAAAAAAATAATAATAATCTATTGAAGAAATTATATTGTCCAATATATTTTGTGTACTTTCTACATTTAAAAGATAATATATAATTCATTTGCACATCAAATGAAATGGTAATGTTGTACTATAAAAGAAAATGTATTACCATATACTATAATATATAATAATATAAGGATTCAATATATTTAATATATTAATAATTTAACTTAAGATAGTATTTTAAAATATAAATTAATTGAAAAAAATTTTTTTTAAAAAAAATAAAATAAATTAATAAAATATAATACAATAGAAATTTTATATAAAGTGAAAATATATTATATTAATCTATAGAATATATAAAATAAAAAAAGAAAAGTTGGTTGCATAGATGACTTGTATAATACAGATATATTAATTTTTCACTTTCAAAAAAGCTATTAAAAAATTAAATTAGATATATATTGGAGACTAAAGCAATATATGATTTTGAAAATAAATTAAAGTTTAAAATAAAGTTGTAAAAAAGTTGAAATTAAAATAAAATAAAATAGTCTGTAATCGATTATTCATCAAATTGAATAGAAAAAATAGTATATAATGATATACTACCTTAATTATAATTAATTTTATTTTATATCTTTTTTTTTTTAATTTCACTAAAAATATATAAAATAAATATTAAGTATAATTAAATAATAAAATATTATTTATAACCATTTATAACCATTTATTATTCAATTATTCAATTATTTATTATTTATTAATAAATACTCTTTTTATTATTATTATTTAATATTCATTTATTTATTATTTATTATTTATTATTTATTAATAAATACTCTTTTTATTATTATTATTCAATATTCAATTATTTATTATTCAATTATTTATTATTTATTACTTATTATTTATTATTCAATTATTTATTATTTATTATTCAATTATTTATTATTTATTATTCAATTATTTATTATTTATTATTTATTATTTATTATTTATTAATAAATACTCTTTTTATTATTATTATTCAATATTCAATTATTTATTATTCAATTATTTATTATTTATATATTTATTTATAATTTATTATTATTTATTTATTATTATTTATTTATTATGTATTATTTATTATGTTATATTTTAAAGTATTCTATAACTGATAAAATAATAAAAATTTTTTTTAAAAAATATTTCTTAATATTTAAATAAATAATAACTATATAAAAAAAAAATGAAAAAAAAAAAAAAAAAAAGTTATTTTTGATTTTAGAAGAAAAAAAATGAGTATAGTCCATTACAATCTCCTATCTTTTTCTCTCTCTTTCTCTCTCTCTTTTTTTTTTTTTATTTTATTTATAATATATATATAAAAGATTTATAGTACTACTCATCGTTTTTGTTGATAAATTATAATTGGCAATATCTTTTTTTTTTAAAAAAAATAAAATAAAAAACTAATCTTCATAATTTTGATACTCTATAATATAATTAAAAAAAAAAACAATGAAATATAATAAAATAATATTATAGATAACTATTATTTTATTTTTTAAAATATTCTCATTCTAACTAAAAAAAAAAAAATTCCTCTCCCTCTGTTTCAATTATTATTAATAAATAAAATTCTATATTAAATATCTATTTCTTTTTTTTTTCCTTTCTCATTATAATTAATATATTTCAATAGGATTATCCTGTATATACGAACAATACCATAGAATTTTTAAATTACCAGAAGATCTTTTTTTTTTTTTTTGTATAAGTAACATTAGGACAAAATTGAACTGATCAATAATTTACTTATTAGATATATATATAGTAATAAAATATATATATTTAAATATATATCATATATATATCCATAAAAATAATAAAAATATTTACTTTTTATATTACTTTTTGTAATACTTTTCCTCTTTTAGGACTGACCATTGACCACTGGACCAATGGATGAAATAATAATAATAATAATAATAATAATAATAATCAAAATACTAAAAAAAAAATAATAATAATAATAAATAATTTTATTGATTATACTTTTTTTTTATTTTTTTGTATTTTTTTTTTTTTTTTTGTATTTTTTAATTTTTTTTGTATTTTTTATTTTCATGTAATAAATATATATATATATAAATATAAATTTAATTAGATTAATTGATTTTTTTTTTTTATATTAGATAGTTTTATCACATTTTTATTACTTTGTATGACAATTATTCGTACTACTCTCTGGACTATTAAATGACCTATTGCCTAATTTCATAGAAGATTCTTTTTTTTATTATTATTTTATTTTATTATTATTTATGTTTTATTGTATTTCAATATTTTATTATTTTATTATTTAAAATTTTACTATTTTTTTAAAATACAAAGTGAAGCAACAGATAATATAGATAATATAATAAATTTAATAATTTAAACATTTTTTTTTGTATATTTAATATATGATTAATATGATTAATACCTAACTAATAATAATAATAAAATGAATGATAATAAATAGAAATTTTAATAAAATTAATAATAACAATAATAACAATAATAATACAAAAAAAAAAAAAAAAAAAAAACTGAAAAAAGAATAGATCAAAGAAAAATGTTAACTATTAATTTAAAATGACAATAATAAGTTTAAAAATTAGTATACAAAAAGATTTAAAATAAATATTTTATAATATATGTATAAGTAATCTTGTATATATATACATATATATATATATACAAGATTACTAAGATATATAGAAAGAAAGGAATATTTATATCAAAAATTATAATAGATAAAAAGAAAATAATAATGATTAATACAACAGAAAAAAATTGCATATATATATACAAAAAACAAAAACAAAACAAATTAAAAAAAAAAAAAAGTAACATTTTAAGGAATAATATATAGATATATAAATATTATAAAAATCAACCAACCAAATAATATTTAGTAATATTTAGTAATGACATTTATTTACAAAGATTGAACAAATTAAATAACCAAAAAAAAAAAAAAAAAAAAAAAAAAAAAAAAAAAAAAAGGAAAAGGAAATACCAAAAAAAAATTTTTTTTTTTTTACAGAATTACTCTAATAATTATATTATAATTTATTTTATTTTAAATGAACGATTGTATATTCTACCAACAACATTCAATATTAAAAAAAAAATATATATATATATATATAATGAATATAATACATAATTATAAAACATTTTGGTTTCTTTTCTTGTTTGTTTGTTTTTTATTTACTTTATTATTATTATTAAACATTAAAAATATTTCTTTTATTTTATTTTTTTTTTTTTATTATTTATTATGTATATAATCATTTTTATTTTTATTTAAATAATAAAAAAGACCAGTATAAGAAAATATATATATATCATATAAAATTAAACATAATGTATTTGGTTTCAGAGTATTTCTTTTTAATATATATTTTTATGATACAATATATACATGGTATATATAAGGAATAAAAAGAAATTTAATATTAACTCATTTTTTAATACATAATAAATAATGATTAATAATTAATATAAATAATTATATTAATAAATAAATGAATAATCAATAAATGAATAATCAATATTAAATATTAAATAAATGAATACTAAATATTAAAAAATTAAAAATTAAATAATTGAATTAAATATTTAATATTACATAATAATAAAACATAAAACATAAACATAAACAATAAAATAACAAAAAAATCAAAAAAAAATATATATATATATATATATCATTTAATAGTAAAGTATTAACATATTAAAATATTTATGATAGATGGTTAAAAATTAATATAAAAAAATTAAAATAAAAAAAAAAAAAAAAAGTTTTTTTTGTCATTCTTTTCTGTTGGTTTTGTTTTGTTCTTTTTTGTTTTTCATTAAAAATTAACTTTTTTTTTTTTATATAGGAATGATATAATATTATATCAAACCTATTTCTCATCTAAAAATTATCAAAAATACAAAAAATAAAAATAAAAATATATCAATAACATTATTATTATTATTATTATTAAAATTTAAAAATAAAATATTTTATTATCATTATAATTATTATTAGTATTATAATGATAATAATAGGGAAATAAAAAAAAAAAGGTATAATAAAAAGAAAAGGGAAAAGGGAAATAATTATATAGATAGATGGATGGATAGATATAGAATTATATCAACCCGGGTTTTAGTTTTATTCGGAATTAAAAAAAAAATTGTTTATTAGAATAAAAATGAACAAATACAATTAATATAAAATAAAATTCCAACATTTAACAAATAAATAAATAAATAATTAATATTACAAAAAATAATAATAATAATAATAATAATAATTAAATAATAGTAGAAATTAAATAATAATAGTTAAGAATCCTAGTTAAATATAATAATTCCAATAATATTAATATTAACCAACCATCATAAATAATCATAATAATATAGAAATTAAAGTTGTTCATCACTATCCATCTCCTATTCCTCTTTATTTCTTTTTTCTTTTTTCTTTTTTTTTTCTTTTTTTTTTTTTTTTTTTTTTTTATGTATTTAGGTGAAAAAAAAATCTTATTATATTATAAAGTATAATAAATAAAAAAATATAAAAGATACCTATCTATATACCTATATATGTAAAAAATATATATATATATATATTTTTTTATGTTTTATATTCTAATAAAGTTAATTTATTATTTTTTTTTTTTTACTTTCAACTATTAGCTATTAATTATTAGTAGTATTAAATAAAGAAAATAATAATATAAAAAAAAAATAATTTAAACGGTCATCATTCTACTTAATAAAGTTTAAATTATAATCTATTTTTTTTTTTATTATTATTATTGTTATTTTTAAATCTCAAAAAATAAAATTATTTGACTAATATAAAAAAAAATTATATTTTACATATTTTATATATAATAAATAATTAATCATTTAATTAAATGAATAAATAATTAATTAAGTAAATAAATAAATACATAAAAGAATAGATTTTTAAATTTTTTTTTTAATTTTTTTTAATATTCTATCCTATTTATGGAAATGAAACACAAAAAAAATAAAATTAAATTATATAAAATAAAAAAAAAATAATCTAAAATAATTAATTAAATAATTTATGTCAAATAAAAATTTATTAACTTATAAAAATAATAATTATTATTATTATTATTATATAATAACATATATTTTTTTATTTATTTATTTATTTATTAAATATTTAATTATTAAATATTTATTAAATATATTTTTAATGATTTCATTTCATTTATTTCATCTTTTTTTTAATTATTTTTAATAGTTTAATTTTCTATTAATCGTTATTCTCAACAAGATATGAATAAGAAAATTAAAATTGATTTAATTTTGTTTTTTCAAAACTACTTTAATATGCTTATCAATATAAAAAACTAATAAAAATTAAATATAAATATATAAATTTAAAAATAAAAATAAATTATAAATAAAAAAAAAAAATAAATAAATAAATAAATAATAATAGTAATGATGACGACAATCAAAGTGGAACAGGTTTATCTATTTGTTTATTTTAATTTAAAAACTAATAAAATAAAATAAAATAAAAACGAAAACGAAAAAGAAAATGAAAATGAAAATGAAAAACGAAAAAAAAAAAAATTTAAAAATTAAAAATTAAAAATTAAAAATATAATAAATATATAATATAATAATATAGTATATATATAATATAATAAATATATAATGTAATAATTAAATATATTAGTTTATAATTTCTTTAATTTTTTTTTAGTTTTTTTTTTTTTTTTTTTTATTTTTTCATCATCATTAATAAAATATTTTTTCCGATCCATTCACGAAAATAAATAAAAAAATAAAATTAAATTGATCTAGATAAAAAGAAAAAAGAAAAAAAATAAAAAAAAAAAAAAAGACACTTTTGAAAATAAAAGATATAATTACGAAAGTAGATAGAGATATTCAAGAAAATAAAAGATAAAATACAGCTATAAAAAAAAACTGGAAAAGGAAGAGATTTTAAAGTTCAAAAGAAAAAAAAATAAAATAAAAATAAAAATAAAAATAATAAAATAAAATAAAAATAAAAATAAAAATAAAGAATAATATAAAATAAAAAATAAAAGTTGGTTTATTATAAATAATTTTGATTTAGTTTAAATTTTTTTTCTTATTTTTTTTTTTAAGCCATTTTATTTTTAAATAATTTGATATTAACTTTTTAACATTATTTGTTGTTATTATTATTATTTATTTTTATTATTTATTTATTATTTATTTATTTATTTATTAATCTTCTATTCTATTCTTTCTATTCTATTCATTCATTGATTCAATCATTGATTCATTCAAAATTTGTAATTTTTCTATTTCTATGTACAACTAAGAATTAACTAATTAAATCCATAACTACGAAAAAAAAAAAAAAAAAAAAAAAGTTGGCAACAACATTTAGTATGATCATGAGTGTTTCAATTTTAAATTTCATAATCTATAATTAATAAGATTAATTTTGTATTTTCTTATTCTTTTAAAGTATAATAAATAATAAATAATAAGAAGAAATAATGATAATATTATTATTGCTATTGTTATTTGTTATTATAAAATAAGAATACAAAAAAAAAAAAAATGCAATTTATAGTACTGCTATTATAATAGCTTCCAATGAATATAAAAATAAAAATAAAATAAAATAAAATAATTTTAAGTTTATAGTTTATATATAATAATAAAATAATTTTATTTTATTTTATTTTATTTTATTATAATAAAAAATGGATGATTAAAGTTTGTCTCTTTTTTCTTTTTTCTTTTTTTTTTTTCTTCTTCTTTAATAATAATAATTAAAACAATAATAAATAAAACAACGACAACGACAACAAACTAAAAAAAAAAAAAAAAAAAAAAAAAAACTTTATAATTATTAAAAATGTAGAATGATTTAAAATAAAGAAAAAATGATCTACAAAACTCTAATTTTTCTCTCTTTTTTTTTATTTTATTTATTATTAATTATTTGATTATTTAATTATTTAATTATTTATATATTTATTAATTATTTATTATTAATATTTATTTATTAATATTTATTTATTGATTATTTATTATTAATATTTATTTATTTATTTGAATAATTGTTGATTTAGATAAATTTAAATTAAATATTAATGAAAAATAATTTAAATTTTTAAACGAATGAGAATAAATTTTTACCAAATCTAGAAATTTTTAATCAATGAAGCATAATTTCTTCTCCCATCAATTGATGAAAAAATATATATATATATTTTAAATAATTAAAAATAAAATAAAAAAAAAAAAAAAAAATATTTAATATTTAATAATTAATAATATTTAATATTTAATAATTAATAATAATAAAATAATAAAAAAAGATAAAAAGATTGAAATAAATTAAAATTTTAAAATTTAATTATTTCAAATTTCTTTTTTTTTTTTTTTGAAATTAAAATTTTAAAAATTAATAAAAAAAAAAATAATATTAAATAAAATTTAAAAAAAAAAAAAAAAATGGTTACGTATCATTTGAAAAGTTAATTATTATTTAAAAAAAAAAAAAAAAAAAAAGACTTGATTTTAAAACTGTAAATCTATATAATAATAATTTTAATTATTATTATAATTACTTTATTACTATTATCATTATCATTACCATTATAATCTTATTATTATTATTATCTTATGATTATCTTTTTATTTAATTTGATAAAGTGGATATAAAAAAAAATCACCTTACTAATGGATTATATACATTATTATATAAAATTAAAAAAAAAAAAAAAAGATTGTAAGATAAAAAGAAAGGAAATAAAGGGTTACATTTTCATATTTAAATTAATATATAAAAAAAATTATTATAATATTAATTTTAAATAATAACAATGATTGAAAAGAAGAAAAAAAAATTAATAATGAAAACTTTGTTTGACTCTTTAATAAATAATAAGTATTAATATTTATAATTAATTAATAATGACTCTTTTTTTGGGGGGTGGCTATTATTTAAACTAAACATAGGATGATATTTTTTATTAAAAAAAAAATTGTTTAAATCATTATATAGGTTAATGATTCAAAAAATAAAAAAGTAAAAATAAAAATCCACTTTTTCAAAAAATATATTTATTATCTTTATTATCTAATTTAATTAAATAAAAAAAATAAATTTTTATCTTTGATTATATATATTTAAATAAAAACTATACCAAAAAAAATAACAATAATAGATAGATATATTAATATTGTATTAAGAATAATAATTAAAATAAATAATCAAATAAAATATTAATAAATTAATAAATAAAATATTAATAAATTAATAAATAAAATATTAATAAGTAAATAAAGTATTAATAAAAATATTAATAAATTATAAAAAATTAAAAAAAAAAATAAAATTTTTATTTTTCTTTATGGATTTAATTTTTATTATTGTTATTACTTTCGGTCACAGAAATGTTTTAAGAATATATTAAAAAAAAAAAAAAATATATATATATATATATATATAGTTTAACGAATCTGTATTAAATATGAACCAGTGATCGTGAATTCTATTAAAAAAAAAAAAAAATTAAATATAAAAAAAAAAATCATCAATTAAAAATAAGTAAAATTGACAAAAAAAGAATGACAAAATAAAAAAAAAAAAAAAAAAATTTTTTTTATAGGATATGAACCATAAATAGTATTTTATATATAAATTATGATATTATAAATTAATAGCCAATAACATTATTGATTACTATGAATAATCCTTGAATTATTACTATAGATATTATTTACGAGTTAATAATTGACTACTTTTGATTATATAATTACGTATTATTGTTAGTTAATTTATTATTTAATTACTTATTCTTTCTATTCATTTATTATTTTTTTTTCTTATTCTTTTTTTTTAAAAAAAAAAAAATTAAATAAAAGTAAATAGGTGGAGTGGAGAGTTTACCTTAGATAATGAATTTTAACTAATTAATTAATTAATTAGTTGATTAACTAAAAATTAACTATGATTTAAATTTTACTTTTAAAATAAAAATATATAGAATTATATATTAGGAATAGTATTTTACAATATATTAATAGAGTTTAACAATTTTCTCTTGGAATTTTATTTATTTATTTATTTATTTATTTATTTATTTATTTATTTATTTATTTATTTATTTATTTATTTATTTATTTATTTATAATAGTGTATAAATTTAAATCTATAATTTTTTTTTCCATTTTAAAATCAACTCTTTTATATTTATATATATCATCATTACATTGTAATATATTAATTTAAATATATAACATTGGACATGAATTCTATGATCTTATTTAATTATAATGGGTTATTTCAATACATTAAATCTTAATAGATAATAAATGAATTATGCATAAATTAATTATATAAATTTAATATAAGGATTAATGGTAGACATAATATATTTTCTCAAATGAATAAAAAAAAAAAAAAGAAGAGAAAGAGTAAAAAAAAATAAAATAAAAATATCAATAAAAAAACTTTAAAAAATAAAAAAAATAAAAAATTTTAATATAAAACAATATAAAGGAATATATCATAAAATTTTAAATAAAAAAAAAAAAAAAAAAAAGAAATAAATAATTAGATATAAATATAATATAGTTAAGAGAAATGGCTACATTTTTACGGTTGATGACTCCTCAAAAAAGATGACTATTTATCTTTTAACTAATTAAAAAACAATTTAAATATTTTTTTTTTATGTATTTTAATAATAATTTTCATTATTATTAAATAAAAAGATCATTTGAAAAAAAAAAAAAAAAAAATCCGTCGTAATAAAAACGGCATTTAAATCTTTTCATATTAGCCTTACTTAATCCAATGAGAAGACTGAAAATCCTATGATCCTCCCTTCTTATTAATCTCAGTCTTTTTTTAAAAAATAATATATATATATATTATTATTAAATAATAAATAAAGTATATAATAAAGTATATAAAATTATTCATAAAATACAATTTATTTACTATTTTTTAAAAAAAAGAAAAAAATGAAAAAAAAAAAAACAATAATAAAAAATAATAGAAAATATAGTGTATAATAAAAATATATCTTTGTAGATTTGTGGGAACAAGAATTCTATATTAATCTTTTTTAAGAATTTATTTAAAAAAATTTTTTTTAATTATTTTCTTCTAAACCAATGATGTACCTTTTTTTAAATTAAAATAAAAATATATTTAAAGATATATTTATATTAAAATTAAAATTTTATAATAAAAAAATTAATAATAAATAATAAAGTAACCCATAATTATGGTAATCTTTTTTTATTCATATTTACTATTATTTAATTATTTATTTATTTCATCATAAAATAGTTGTATTGTCAGGATTAGGATTATTAAAATTAATATTTAATTATTTTATTTTAAATTCTTTCTTTTTTTTTTTTTTTAATCAATTTTGTTTTGTTTTGTTTTCTTTTACCCCTCCATTTTAATTTTTATTTTATTCAAAGTATAAAAGAAAAATCCACTTTTATATGAATGGATAAATAGATAGGAATAGATGAATAGATAGGAATAGACAAATTTTTTATAAATCATCATCATATGATACTATTTCATCAATGTTTCTCCATTCAAATATTAAAATAAATCCCTTTTTTTTTTTTTTTTTAATGATTTATTTAACATATTTTTATGAAAGAAAGAAAGAATATATTTATATAATAATATAAATAAAACATTTACAAAAAAAAAAAAAGAGGGGAAAAAAAAAAAAAAAAAAGTGGATAAATTTTTTCAAAAAAATAAAAATAAAAATAATTTAAAAAAAAACTTTATAAAAAGAGAGAAAAATAATAATAATAATAATAATAATAATAATAGAAAAGATGAAATTAAAAATTTAAAATATATTTATTTTTTTAAAAAAAAAAAAAAAAAATTCTCAAAGTAACTCTTGATTGATTTCATATTTGTTAATAGGGACTAGAAAAAAAAAATATGAATGAATAAATTTTTTTTTATTTTTATTTTTACTTTTTTTTTTTTTTTTTTTGTATATATGCATAACAAATAAAATAAGGGTTATGAACTTTTTTTTTTTAATTCTTATCCTATTATTAAGTTAATTTATATGAGAAGGAAACTCATCAAAATAAATTATTTAATATATAATTCATTGTTATAATACATTTTTTTTTAATAATTTAATTATTTAATTATTTATTTAATTATTTATTATTTTTTTTTTTTTATGAATTATTTTTCCATGATTTGGTATTTTTTTTTTTTAATAATACATATATATATTCCTTTTATTTTTTATTTTTTTATTTTTTTCCTTTTTTCTTGGTACTTTTTTCACTTTTTTTTTTTTTTTTTTTTTCTTGATTACTCTATAAATGGTATTTTCTTTTATTTTATTTTATTTATTTTTATTTTTTTTTAATGTATTACAAAATAATTAAATAATAAATAATAAATAATTAAATAATAAATGATTAAATAATTGAATAATAAATAATTGAATAATAAATAATTGAATAATAAATAATTAAATAATGAATAATTGAATAATAAATAATTGAATAATAAATAATAAATAATAATTAATAATTAATTGAATAATAAATAATAGAATAATAAATAATTAAATAATAAATAATTGAATAATAAATAATTGAATAATAAATAATTGAATAATAAATAATTGAATAATAAATAATTGAATAATAAATAATTGAATAATAAATAATTGAATAATAAATAATAAATAAATAACAAATAAATAAATAAATAATAAATAATAATTAATAATTAATTGAATAATAAATAATTGAATAATAAATAATAATTAATTGAATAATAAATAATTGGATAATAAATAATTGAATAATAATTAAGTATATATAATAAATAAATATTCATTTATAATGATAAATTCTTTAATAATTTTTTTTATTATTCTTTTGTTTTAAAACATTATTCATTTTAATCATAATTTATATATCTTATATATGATAATTAATTCTATAATATTAATAATATAATATATATAAATTAAATATACAGATTAAAATAAATATAATATCAATAAAATTTTAATATATTTTGAAATAGTCTCAATTAAATAGAATTAGTATATATGGAATATATAGTCATATCAATTATGTTACATGAATATCTATGATCGTATATATTTTATTATATTTTATTATTCTATTATTATTATTTTATTTTTACTTTTTTTTTTTTTTTTTAACTTTTCTTTTACCATTTAAGTTATTTCCAAAGAAAGTTAAAAGCCATAATCATTTATTTATAATTAAAAATTAATAGTAAAAAATAAAAATAAAAATAAAAATAAAAATGTTTATAATAATAATAGTATTGATAATAAAAATATTACTATTATTATTATTAAAATGATTAATATTAATAGTAATATAAGCATTACTAATAGTAATAGGATTACTATTATTCGTATTAATTTGTGATTATTATTAATTATTATTCATAAAATGATGAAACAAGAATATTATTTATTTTTTTTTTTTTGTATTTTATTTTTTATATATTTTTTTTTAAAAATTAATAATTAAATATTAGTAATCATTAAATAATAATAACAATAAATATTAATTATATTATCATCATCATTAATAATAATAAATATATTTATTTAATATTATTTAATATTTAAATATAAAATCTTTTTTTTTTTTTTATTTTTCTTTATTTTACTTTTAACAATATTTAAAAAATATCTATAAATGGTTATATTAAAATTTGAAAAGTAAAAAAAAAATATTTTTTAAAACAGAATAAATATAGATAAATATTATTATATTATTATATATAAATATATATAAACATTATTATTATATATAGATATTATATATATATATTTATATTTCCATCTATATAATTCATATATTAAAATAAATAGAATGAAATTAAAAAAAAAGGTAAAAAAATAAAAATTTTTGTTTTTAGTTAAATGTAACATTTTTTTTTTAAATTTTTATTTTTATTCAACATGAAATGATTATCATTTATTTACATATATTATTAATACTATTTTATTATATTGAATAGTTATATTATTTATATTGAGGTCTAATCCATTTTCTATATATTCCAATCGAATAGAGATAAAGAAGAATAAAAATGGAAAACTTTAATTATTATATTTTTAAAGATTTAAAAAAAAAAAAAAAGACAGAAAAAAAGAAATGGAAAAAGGAAAAACAATAATAATAAAAAATAATAAAAAATAAAAAAAAAAAAATAGATGACTAATACTTTTTTTTTTATCTTTAAAAAAAAAAAAAAATTGAATAAAAATTAAAAAAATGAATAAATAAATGAATAAATAAATAAATTAAAGAGAAGAAGAAGAAATGATCGAGTCTTTTTTTTTTTTTTTTTATTGATGGTGTTATGAGTATTTTTTTTTTTTTTTTATTTTTATATTTATTTTATTTTTTTATTAATTTTAATAATATTTATATATATATATATTTATATTTAAGAAAAAAAAATATACATATATATGTATATAAATAAATAAAAATTAATTAATAATAAAAATTTTAAAGTAACAACAACATTCTTTCTCATTTCAAAAGTTGAATAAAAAAAAAAAAAGTTTCTTTATTTATTTACTTATTTACTTATTTACTTATTTATCTTTTTATTTGTTTGTTTGTTTGTTTGTTTTGTTTGTTTTGTTTATTTTGTTTGTTGATTCATTTATTAAAGAAACGGTACATACGATTCATATTTTTTTTTTTTAACTATATGGAAATATTAATTTATATCTGTTAATTGTTCTTTACACATATGAAACCGTTCATGAAATTTAAGAATATTAAGTCATAATTATTTTAATATGTACTTGTAATGACGATGAAACCATTAAATATTAAATGTATGATTAAACATATTAATGAAATATTAAATGAAGGATTAAACATATTAATGAAATAATGAAATGAATGATTAAACATAATAATAATAATAATAATAATAATTAAATATTTATTAATTCATTTGTAATTTTATCATTTTAATTATTATGAAATAATGTTATGTGATAATTATTATATTAAAATGGAAAAAAAAAATATATATATATATTAAAATTTATGTAGAATATGTATTAAATATCAAAATTTATGCAGAATATGTATTAAATATTAAAATTTGTAAAAATGACTTAAAATGAAATATTAAAAATTTATGTTAAAATATATATTTATATATTAAATATGTTATATAAAATATTAATATTTATTGAATTAAGAATGGTATAAACTATTTTAATATTTAGGTAAATTAATAGAAAGGTAATAAAAAAAAAAAAAATAAAAATAAAAAAAAAAAAATTTGGAATTTTTTGTATCATTATCGACTTATTTATTTAAAAAATTTTCTATTTCTGTAAAAGTTTTAAAAATTTTATAAAAGATGCATCATATATTTATATATTATTCATTACTCATCACTCATCACTCATTACTCATTATTCATTACTTACAACTTATTATTTATTATTCATTACTTACAACTTATTATTTATTATTCATTACTTACAACTTATTATTTATTATTCATTACTTAGTATTTAATATTCATTACTCATTATTCATTATTCATTATTTATTATTATTCATTATTCATTATTATTAATTATTTATTATTAATTGTTCATTATTCATTATTCATTATTCATTATTATTAATTATTTATTATTAATTGTTCATTATTCATTATTCATTATTCATTATTATTAATTATTTATTATTAATTGTTCATTATTCATTATTCATTATTCATTATTATTAATTATTTATTATTAATTGTTCATTATTCATTATTCATTGTTTATTGTTCATTATTCATTATTCAATATTTATTATTAATTATACATAAAAATTTTTTTAAATTTTATTTATTTTAAATAATTATTATTATTATTATTATTTATACTATTAAAAAAAAAAAAAAAAAAAAAAAGTTTAAAGGATTAATTTTTTATTAATTTTTTTTTTGTACAATTAATCCAGTTTAAATCAAAAAGATAAAATAGGTATAGTAAAAAAAAAAAAAAAAAGGGGAAAAAAAAAATAATAATAGTATATAATACAATAAAGTAACAAAATGCTTAAAAAAAAAAATAAAAATAAAAAAAATAAAAACTAAACAAATAAAAATAGACAATTAAATATATCTTATTATAAAAAAATTTTATAAATATATATAAATTGTTTATATATAAATATTATATCTGTAACAAAAAAAAAAAATATATATATATATATATATATATACATAAAAATAATTATGTTAAAGTATATAAATTTTTATTATAAAAAAAAAAATTTTTTTTATTCATTCTACTGATTAGGTTTAACGAGGATAAAAAAAAATTATAATTTTAAAATTTAAATAATACGAAAATATATATATATAAACTAAACAAGGAATAAACTTTTTTTTTTATTTTTTAAGAAGAAAATAGATTAGGATAAGAATATTTCATAAATTACTAAAAACTTTTTACAAAAATATCTATAATAATAATAATTATAATAGATAAATTCATGAAATTATCAATATATTATTTAAGCTTTTCTTGTTTTTTTTTTTTTAATCTTATAACAAATACAAATATGATTTAAATAGATATAAAAGATAGAGAGATAGATAGGTATAATAATAATAATAGTAGTATATAATAGTGTTATTATCATTATCAAATTCAAATTTAATTTTTTTTTTTTTTTTTAAAAAAAATGATTGATCTATTTTTAATCTTTTATTATTATATAAAAAATTTTTTTTATATATATCATTTCATATAATAAAAAGAACTTTTTTTTTTTTTATTATTATTATTGTTATTATTATTAAAAAATGGTTATTTAACAATATATATATATATTGTTTATAAATGATGAAGATTAATGAAAATATATAAGCAAGTCATCACTTGTATACTATTTTTTTTTTTTTAAAAAAAAAAATAAATCATCTAATTCAAAGGATTAGAATATGAAATGATGATGATAAATTATTTTATATAATTTTTTTTTTTTTTTTTATGTTCCATGTTTGAGTCATTAAATCATAATAATAAATTATAAAATATTAAAGAATGAAAAATATAAATTGTAAAAAAAAAAAAATGTTAAAAATGTAAAAAATGTATTATATATGATGATATATTAAATATATGATGATGTATAAAATATATGATGATGTATAAAATATAAAATAAAAATAAAAAAAAAAAAAAAAAAAAAACTCTTAAATTCAACATAATTTTATGGTATTTTAACTTTTTATTTTTATTTTTTATTTTTTCTAATTTAACTAAATATGTTTAAATTGCTTTTTTTTTTTTTATATTTATGTTCAAAGCTATTATTGTATACATCTTTTTATTTTATTTTATATTTATTTTTTATTTTAATATTATTCGGTTTTAGCTACTTCTATTTCTATTACTATTATTACTACTACTTCTATTACTATTTTTTTTTTTTTTTATGAAATAATTAAAAATAATAGTCTAAATCTCTATCTATATAGATTATTAATATGCCTTTTTTTTTTTCTTATTATTATTATTATTTACTTATTTTTTTTTTTTTTTTTTTTTTTTTCGAAAAAAATTAGTAAATAAAAAATATTGAATAAAAGAAAAAAAAATTTTTTTTTATTAAAAGTTTCGAGAATCTTAAAAAAAAAATAAAAACTTAATTATATAATGATCCTTATTTGAACTTTTTTTTTTTTTTTTTTTTTTTTTTTATTCTAATAATATGTTTACTAATTATTATTTATTTATTTAGCTTACTAATTATTATTTATTATTTATTATTTATTATTACTATCCTATGAATGATTTTATTCATTATTTTTTACTTTATCGATTGACCCTACTTCGAGAATCATCGAATCAAATCCTCCTAATATTTTGACAGGATAAAAAAAAAAAAAGTTTAATTCTACAAAAAAAAAAAAAATTATTATTGTCATTATTTATTTATATTTCATACAATTTTTTTTTTTTTTTTTTTTTATATTCTATAAATATATATAATATTTTTTTATATTCTATATTCGATATTCTATATATATAAATATATTTTATTTTACTTTATTTTATCACTCTATAAACCAAAAAAAAAAAAAAAAAATTAAATTTTTTTTTTTTTTTAATTATAAAATTTTATTTATATTTTCATTTTTTTTTATTAATGACAGCATAATAGTAATGATAAAATGATGATGATGATAATAATAATACAATGATAATAATACAATAATAATAATAATAGTGATAATAAAAAAATTATAACTATTTTTAGTTATTCATTTTTTTTTATTTTTAATAATATTTCTCTTAATTTGGAAATATATATATATATTATACCTATTTTATTATTTTCTGACATTAAATAATTAAGTTTGTCGTCATTAATAATAAAAAGATAATAATAGTTGACTTGAAAATGAATAATTATTTATTAATAATGAATAAAGAAGGAGAGATTCAATACTAATTCATTTCATTACAATTCATTTCATAATAATTCATTGATATATTTTTATCCATTCCTTTTTTACTCAATATAATTAATATAAAAGTCTACTTATACTATGGGATAATATAAATAAATAAATAAATAAATAATAAATAATAAATAATAAATAATAAATAATAAATAATAAATAATAAATAATAAAATATAAATAATTAATAAATTTTTTATACTATGGGATAATATAAATATATAAATAAATAAATAATAAAGGAATAAATAAATAATAAATAATAAATATTTGAATAATAAATAATAAATAGTAAATAGTTGAATATAAATAAATAAATGTACATCTATGTATTGATATATTTTGTATATAAATATAGATGAATAACTACATAATATATTGTTAGGTAACATGAATATAAAAGGAAATGTATACAGAAGCATTATTATTATTTATTATTTATTATTTATTATAGTTATTTTTTTTTTTCATTTTGGTACTTCCTTTATGTAAGAAGTAATTTTCATTTCTATTGATTTATATTAATTTCTATTTATTTTATTTATTTATTTATTATGTATTTGATTTTTGGGTTATTTTATTTATTTTATTGGTTGTTTTATCTATTATAGAAATCAAAGAGGTATTTGTGCTATCGTTCATTAGAGAGGAAAACACCACAAAATAAATATGAAAAAAAAAAAAATAGGAGGTGGTGAAAAACTAACTAACTAACTAACTAACTAACTAACTAACTAACTAACTAACTAACTAAATAAATAAATAAATAAATAAATAAATAAATAAATAAATAAATAAATAAATAAATAAATAAATAAATAAATAAATAAATAAATAAATAAATAAATAAATAAATAAATAATATCTAAATTTATAAATTGTTTACCAAAAAAATAAATAAATAAATAAATATTATATAATAATATAATAATATAATATATAATATCAATATAATCTATAGTAATACAGTTAATATTTTTGAATAAAAATAAATATAAAAAAAAAGATAAAAAAAAAAATTAATAATATATTTACATTACTTATAAAAAAAAAATAATTTAATCCTCATCATCATAAATAATAAATAGTAAATAAGGGAATAATAAGGGAATAATAAAAAAAAGGGAATAATAATATATATTAATTATTTAGAAAAAAAAAATTCTGCACTTCATAGCTTATTTGATGATTTACATCTATCAATCGTTATTACTTGTCACTCCTTTAAAAATAATAAATTAAATATAAAAATTAAAAATAATAATCCAATATAAAAATTAAAAAATAAAATGATTATGTCATCATCATTTTACAAAAAATAAAATAAAAAAAAAAAAAAAAAAAAAAGGAAAAAGAAAATTATTTCATAATAAAAATAATAAAGGATTATGGTTAAAGTTTGAATATTGACTTTTTTTTTTTTTTTATTTTATTTTACCAATTCCTTTATTTATTCTTTTATTTAATTATTTATATTTAATTAGATATTTATTTATCCATTCATTTACTTTTATCCATTCATTTACTTTTATCCATTCATTTACTTATTTATTTATCTATTCATTTATATACTTACGTTTTATTTATTTATTAATTTATTTAATTTCAATTATTTATTCCACACCCAAGACTAAACAAATCATTTCCTTTTTTATCTCGAGTCATATGAAAGATGACTAAAATTGAAAAAATAAAAAAATTAAAAAAAAAAATTAAAATTAAAATTAAAATTAAAATTAAAAAATTAAAAAAAATTGTAAAAAATTAAAAATTTAAAAAAAAAAAAAAAAAAAATAAAAAAAAAATAAAAATTATGAAGTAAAAAGAAAAATGAAGTGAAAAGAAAATGAAAAGAAAATAAAAAAAAATGCTCTTTTGATTTTAATATTGATATTAATATTAATTATTATTATTATTTTTTTTATTTTATTTTATTTTATAGATATTTTAATTCAATAGTTTAGATGTAAAAAAAAAAATCATTTTTTATGATATTATAAATATTATTATTTTTTTAAATTTTTTCATATTTTTCAAAAGTAAGGTTTTATGACCGTTTTTTTTATTTTATTTTTCTATTATTTTATATATTTAAGGTTAAATTTTATTATTGTTTTATATACAATTAAAATTTAAAGTTTTATTTTATATTATTATAATTATTATTATTTTTTTTTTAAATTTTTTTTTTTTAAAGTTAGAGTTTGAAACGAGATTTCATAAAAAAAAAAAGAAAAATATTTATATATATATATTTATATATTTTTTAAAAAAAAAAGTTAAAAAGAAATATGATAAATAAATAAAAAAAAAAAGATTAAAGATTATTAATAAAATCATTCAATATTATTATTAATAAAATCATTCAATATTATTATTAATATGACTAATGAAAGTAAAAGAAAAGTAAAAGAAAAAAATTATAATAAATAAATAAATAAATATTAATAAATAAATAAATAAATATTAATTAATAAATAAATTATAATTGTGAAAAAGTTTTTAAAAAAAATCATAATTAATTATTTAAATATATATTTCTTGAATTTTTTTTTTCTATTATTATTATTTTTTTTTTTTTAAAAAAAGATAGAAAGAGAAAATACTAACTAATCATTAATAAATAAAAAGTAATTAATAAACTCATAATTTCTTAACTTTTTATTTTTTTAAATGAATAATAAAACTTTGAAAAAAATAAAAAATAAAATA
>JACVTC010000164.1:102500-140000 GCA_016946835.1 Neocallimastix lanati (nom. inval.) | reverse complement strand
AAATAATAAAAACAATAAAAAAAAATAAGTAATAATAATTTATAAGATTATTTTTTATTCAATATTCAATTGATACTATCATTTTTTTTTCGTCGATTTGATTTGTATAAATAGTATTATCAATGAAATATTTACATAATATTTTATAATAAATAAAGATTTTTTTTTTTTTAAATAAAATAATATAATACATAATACTTTAGAATTATGTTAACTTTTTTTTTTTTTTTTTTTTTTTATTAATAATTATGATATTTATTATTTAAATAATTTCTGTTTAATATTTATTTTTTTTTTCTGTAAAAATAATAATATAAATAATAAAAAGGATTAATAATTTATATAATAAATAGGAACAAAATATGAATTGTTTTTCTTTTTTATTTAAAGTAATTTCTGTTTAATATTTAATTATTTTCTGTAAAAATAATTATAGTAATGATAATAATAATAAAAAAAAAGTTTAAATATTAATCATAATATTAATGGCAAAATTATTATTAGTATTATTTATGGCAAAAATCTTAAAAGCTTAAAAGCTTAAAAGTTTAAAAAATTTCTTTTTTTTTTTTTTTGTTACTGTTTTAATTATTTTTATCATATAATAACAATTAATTATTTATTATTTAATTATTAATTTTAATTAATAATATTAAAAAAAAAATAATAGCCACAAATGAGAGTTTATTATTGTTATCATAATTTTATTTTATTTTATTTTATTATTTTTTTTTTTTTACAGAAAAATAAAAAAAATATATATAATATATAACATATAACATATAATATATATATATACATTTTTATTTTATTTTATTTCATATTTTATTTTTTAAACAATTATTTCATCTCTTTATACATTGAATGTATAATAATTTAAAAATGTATGTAGATAGATATACATTATTTTGAATGACTTGAATGACTATTGTATTTGAATGAGTTATTCTTATTATTCATTTATTACTGTTTAATATTTCATTTTTCTATTTGTTTTAAAAAAAGAAAAATAATAATTTTTTTTTTTTAATGCATGCCCAAAAAATAAATCATTAATTGACTTGACAGATAAATGGTTACGTCTTAAAGCGATGAACTAGCTAAATAATAAGATATTATATAGTATTAAAAAAGGAAAAATATATATATATATATAACTTTTTTATAATAATAAAAATTAAAAAAAAAAAAAAAGAAATTCTTTATTATTTTAATAAAACTTTTTTTTTCTTATTTAAGTATAACTATACCTATAAATATATATATAAAAATTTATATAAATAGATATATATATATTTAATTTATTTTTTATTTTTTACCATTTTTTATTTTTAATTATTCATATTCATATTCACATTCATTTTATTATTTTTATTTTTATTATTTTTATTTTATTTTTATTTTTATTATTTTTATTTTATTTTTATTTTTATTATATTTTATTTTTATTTTTATTATTTTCATTTTATTTTTATTTTATTCTATTTTTTTTTTATTTTATTCTATTTTTTTTTTTTTTTTGAAATAATTCCAACGGATAATTTAACAAATTACATTCATTTTAAATTAATTAAAAATGAAATAAAATAAAAAATGAAAAATAAAATAAAATATAAAAAAAAAATTTTTTTTTGTGTTTCCTTTATATTTTATATTATTATTATTATTTATTTATTTATTTATTTATTTATTTATTTATTTATTTATTTATATATTATTTTACTTTATATTATAAAACAAAAAAAACAAAAAAAAGGAAAGAAAAAAAATTTAACTATTTTTGTTTATATAACACTTTATTTTAAATTTTTTTTTTATACTTACAGAGGAAAAATATATTAATATTAATATTAATATTAATATTATTATTATTATTATTATTTTTTATATATATTTTTTTTTTAGAAATAAAAAATTTTTAATAATACTTTTTAAAGATTAATTATTATTTTCATTTCATAATTTATTCCTAACTTTATTTTATGCTTTTTTTTTTCTTTATTAATAGTCTTAATTTTGTTTATATTTATATTTTGCTATTATTTTTATTTTTTACTATTATTTATGTTAAAAGAGAAGATTAGAAATCAAAAAACGTTAAAGACAAGTTAAAACATAAATAAAATATTAAATAATAGGATAAAATATAATACAAAATGAAACATAATAAAACATTATAATTGATAATAAAATATAATAAAATATAAAATAAAAATAATACAAAATAGAAATAATAGAAATAAAAAACATGACAAAAAATAAACCATAATAAAATAAAATACAATAAAAAAAAATAATATAGAGTGGAAATAAAATATAATAAAAAATAATAAATAATATATTAATATAAGTAATATAGGTAGATATTATAAATATTTTATAATAATAATAATAATAAAAAAAAGAAAAAGGATGAAGAAAAAAAAAAAAAAAAAAAAAGTTAAAGGAATGAAAAGGTTAAAAAAATATAGTAAAAAAAAAATAAAAAAATTATTTAATTGATAGTTTTATTTATTTATTTATTTTAATCTTTAAAAAAAAAAAAAAAAAAATAAAATAAAATAAAACTATAAAAGATAAAAATTAAAAAACTTTAATTGTTTTTTTTCCCCTCTTTTTTTTTTTTTTTTTTAATTTTAATTTTAATTTTGGTGAATTTTTTTTTTTTTTTTTTTTTTCATAATAAAATATATTAATAAAATTATATATAAAAAAATTATATAAAAAATTCTTTTATTGTGTTGAGTTGTTCCTTTTATTCAGTTATATAAAGTCATTAGTACATTATATGAACTATAAGATATAATATTATAATTTTATTATTTAATTTATTCATAAAAGTAGTTACGGTGGCTTCTATTCTATTCTTTATTTCTTTTAATATATATTTATTATACTCAAATATTATATTATATTTGAGGGTGGATGAACCTGAAACTTTTTTTTTTTTTTTTTTTTTTTTTTTTTTCTTTTCCGTCCTTAGCATAACTATCATTTTATACAGATTATTTACTAATGATGTAGGTAAAATCCAAATTTTTTTTTTTTTTTTTTTTTTTTTTTTTTTTTTTTTTTTTTTTTTAAAAAATAATACATCGCCTTCAATTCTTTTCACCAACCGTAAAATATAAAATCATATTCCCAAAGAAAATTCTTTGCCTGAACATTCTCTTTAATAGTATTAATGATACATAATAAATAATAAATAATAAATAATAAATAATAAATAATAAATAATAAATAATAAATAATAAATAATAAATAATAAATAATAAATAATAAATAATAAATAATAAATAATAAAGAAATAATCATAAATAATCATAAATAATAAATAAATAAATAAATAAATAAATAAATAAATAAATAAATAAATAATAATAATAATAATAATAATAATAATAATAATAATAATAATAATTGTTATAAAAATAATATAATTTTTTATTATTATTATTATTATTATTATTTTTTTTTGAATATATTTTACAAGCTTATACATCTCAATAATATATAAATATATTTGTTTTATGTATTTATTTATTATTATTATTTTTTTATCTTATTTTATCTTAATTTTTAAATTGAAGAAATTTCTTCGTTTTTTTTTTTTTTTTTTTTATTAATATAAACTTTAAAGCATTATGTGCTGTTTCGCTCATTCATTCAGGAAATGGTGAATTAAATATACTATTAAATTGGTACTATTTAATTAACTATTTATTATTATTATTTTTTATTTTATTTATATTGTCATTTAAGAAAATTAAATAAAAATTGTATAATTATAATATATATAGAATTTTTTTAAATTATTATAATTATTATTTTCATTAAATAAAATAAAATAAAATAAAATAAAATAAAATAAAATAAAATAAAATAAAATAAAATAAAATAAAATAAAATAAAATAAAATAAAATAAAATAAAATAAAATAAAATAAAATAAAATAAAATAAAATAAAATAAAATAAAATAAAATAAAATAAAATAAAATAAAATAAAATAAAATAAAATAAAATAAAATAAAATAAAATAAAATAAAATAAATAGTAGAATATGAATATAAAAAAGCACAGATTGAATATAATAAAGCACAGATTGAATATAATAAAGCACAGATTGAATAAAATAAAATAAAATAAAATAAAATAAAATAAAATAAAATAAATAGTAGAATATTGAATATAAGTACAGATTGAATAAAATAAAATAAAATAAAATAAAATAAAATAAAATAAAATAAAATAAAATAAAATAAAATAAAATAAAATAAAATAAAATAAAATAAAATAAATTGTAGAAATATAAATGTAAAGTACAGATTGAATAAAATAAAATAAAATAAATTGTAGAAATATAAATGTAAAGTACAGATTGAATAAAATAAAATAAAATAAATAGTAGAAATATAAATGTAAAGTACAGATTGAATAAAATAAAATAAAATAAAATAAAAAATAATAATAATAAAAATTAATAATTAAACTAATATTACTATGAATAGCTCATCTTTATATATATTATACTATATAAAAAATTTATTTATAATAATATGTTTTAAAGTTATTTCTATCTCTGAAATAAACTTCTAGTATGTATATAATTAAATTTTATTTATTTTCAGTGTATATAAGATATGAACTACTGAAACAGTTTAATTTTTACTAGAAAATTGTTGATGTTGATACGTAAGAATAAATAACATAATTTTGAAACAAATAAAACTATTATTTTTAAGAATAAATAACAATAATTTTATAACAAATAAAACTACTATTTTTAAAGTGTTCATCTTATATATACATAATATATATATATATATATATATATTAAATAGCTCATAATATGATCTTTTATATTTAAATTATTATTGTATTTCAATAATATTAAAATATAATTATTATTATAATATTTGTAATATATTAAAAAAAAATAAAAAAACACAATTAAAATAAAAAAAAAATGAAAATATAATAAAAAAATTAAAATGGAAAAAATAATAATAATAATTAGTCATATTTATTGTGATATTAGAAAAAAAATAAAAAAAAAAAAAAAAAAAAATGAAAAAATAAACTGAATAATATATTTTTCATGTTTAAAATATATTTTTTTGTGATTAGATGAATAGAATAATTTTAAGTTTTAGTACATTTTTCATGTTAATATTATTAATTTAACACAAAAAAAAAAAAAAAAAAAAAAAAAAAAAAAAAAAAAAAAAAAAAAAAAATTATTCAATTATTATTCTTTTAATCTAATCACAAAAAAAAATATTCTAAAGTTTTATTTTTTTATTTTATATTAAAAGCACTAATATATTTTATTTATTATTTATTACTTGAATACTAAAATTAAAAGAAATAAATAAATATATAAATAAATAATAATAATAATATTTAAATTATTACCATATACTAAATTGGTTGAAAAAAAAATAATAATAATTAAATTAAGAGAAAAATAATTCATAAGAAATTATTGTTTCACAATTAAGCTTAATTTTATAATTTTATATCTAAAAATTTTGTTAAGATAAAGTTTTAATCATTTTAAATTATCGTTAATATAAAATTACTAATATATAATATAATCAAATTTATTAATATCGTTAATTCTATTTAATTCTGTGTGTATTAAAAAAAAAAAATAAAAAATAAAAAATAAAAGAGTTTTAAGTTTAAAAAAAATATTTGGTTACTTTGAATAGTTAAAATTAGATGTATCCAAAAATTTTGATCAACAATTTATATATTATAATTTTTAATTATTATTATTAGCATTATTATTACTATTTATAATTTATTGTAATTAAGAAATAATATTATTGGAAAATTATAATAATTATTAAGTAATTCTATTAGATTTATCATGATAATTCTTCCGTTAATTAAATTAATTTTTATTACTATTATTTATTATATGAATTTATATAATTTATACGATTAAATTCATAATTTATTATGATTAATGATTTTTTTTTTTTTTTTTTTTTTTTTTTTTTAAATATCAAATTATAATTAAAAATAAAATACTTAATGGATAAATTGAAATTAAAATAAAAAAAAATATTTTTAGTAGTTTTTATTTTTATTTTAATTTTATTGTTGGTAAAGAATAATATTTATTAAAGTATAATAAAATATTAATGTTTTAACCAAAATTTTATAAATTTTATAATTTTCACATTAATGTAAAATTATATAAAAAAAAAAAAAAAAAAATTTATTAAATTATGTAATAAGTAATTTCATAAATTATATCTCGTATCAAATTGTTTTTTTTTTTAATGAATTTGAATTTTTATTAAATTAAAATTTAAAAAAATAAAAAAAAAAAAAATTTTTTTTTTTCCTATTTAAAAAGATAATTAAATTATTCATATATATCAGCAATGGATATATATATAGACTAATTTTTTTTTTTTTTTTTTTTTTTAACAACAAAAAAATAAATAAATAAATAAGGGGAAAATATATATATAAAATAGATAAATAATAAAAAGAGAGTAATAATAAAAGAGAAATGAGAATTTTTAATATTTTTTTAATAGGTATTATTCTTAATATCTATTTAGTATTATCTAATCCAGGTAAATATTTTAGAGTAAAATATTTTTATCATTATTAAAAAAATTGTATAATAATGAAATTAACTTTTTTTTTTTTTTTTTTTTTTTTAAATTATTTTACAAAATTCAATAGCTGAAAAAGCCGAAACTTCAGATATAAGTGAAGCAGAAAATTTATCTGATGGTAAATAATAAAACTTTTTAAAAAATAATAACAATAACCAATAAAATATATAATAAACAACATATATATATTTAGAACTTTTTATTAATAATAATAATAATAATTTTTTTTTTTTTTTTTCATTTAAAAAAAAAAAAAAAAAATAGGTGAAAACGAAGAAGTTAATGTTAATGTGGATGATAATGATATTGAAAATGTAGAAGAAGATTCAGGTGTTGATGATGATGGTATATATAATATATATACTTATAATATATAAATATAATTGTTAATAAAAAAAAAAATTAAATAGATATTATCAACAACAGAAAAAAGATGAAAGGAAATTTTTTTTTTTTTGTTTTGTAAATAATTTGAAAACTTAATTCTTCAATTTTTTTTTTTTTTTTTTTTTTTTTTTTTTTTTAATATTCTATATATTTTATAATTAAAGAAGCTGAAGAGGAAGTAGAAAATGAAACTAATGAAAATGAAATGAGTGAATATGAAATTGAACATATTAACATGTTAGATGAATACTTGGGTGAAAGTACCATTTTATTAAGAAGAAATGGTGATTTCCCACTTGCTGAAAATGAAAGAAAAATTTATTTATACGGAAATGGTATTAGAAAGACAATTAAAGGAGGTACCGGTTCTGGAGATATTAATATTAGAAAATTTGATAACATTGAAACGGCTTTCAAAAATGAAGGATTTGAAATTTTAACTAATGATTATTTAGATGCCTATGATGTCTGTTATCAAAAGGCTTATGATGCTTACATTAACAAATTAAAGTCTGAATTCGATTATGATAATCCATTCGCCTATCTTTTTGCTCACTTCAGTGTTATTTTAAATGAACCAGAATGTGATAACCTTCCAGTTGAAAAGGAAGGCGATGTTGCCATATTTGTTGTTTCTAGAATTTCTGGTGAAGGTGTCGATAGAGTTAATGACAAGGGTGATGCTTTACTTACCGATACTGAAAGAAATACCATCTTAACTTTAGCTAAAGGATTCAAGAAGTTCATGCTTGTCTTAAACACTGGTGGTCCAGTGGATTTATCTGGTCTTGATGATGTTAAAAATATTTTAGTACTTTCTCAACTTGGTACGAATACCTCAAAAACTTTAGTTGATCTTGTCATTGGAGAAAAGTATCCATCAGGTAAGCTTGCTACTTCCTGGACTAGAAATGAAGATTACTTTGCTAGTATGGGTAATTTAACTGATATTAATTATGTTGAAGGTGTTTACGTTGGTTACCGTTACTTCGATTCCGCTGATGTTGATGTTATGTTCCCATTCGGTTTCGGTTTAGGTTACACCGACTTCAAATTCAATTTCAAGAAAGTTAAGATAATTGGTGACAGAGTTAGCGTTGATGCTTCCGTGAAAAATATTGGTAAATTCAATGGTAAGGAAGTTTTAGAACTTTACTTATCTAAGCCTCAAACCGAATTAGATGAACCATACCAACAATTGGTTAGCTTTGCAAAGACTGATGAACTTGCACCAAATGGTGAAGAAACGCTTAGATTAGAATTTAACATGTCTGATTTCCCTAGTTACGATAGCAAGACTCAATCCTACATCATAGATAAGGGTTCTTACATTGTTCGTTTAGGTAATTCCAGTAGAAACACTGTTCCAGTTGCAGTTATTGAAGTTCCCTCTAGAGTTATTGTTAAAAAGGTTGAAAACCAAATTGGTAATCCAGGATTCGAAGATAAGGTTTTCCATTCCAAGAAGAAGGATAGCTTAAAGGGCGTTAAGAAGTTAAAGCTTAACGTTAAGAGTATCAAAACCGAAACGGTGGATTACAATAAAAAATTCGAAGTTAGCGATGTTATCAAGGGATTAACTACTGAAGAAAAGATTAAATTTGTTGTTGGTGCCCACGCTGACGATCCAAATGGTAGTTACGTTACCACTGTTGCTGGTGTTGCCGGAGAATTATATAAGTTTGGAGATTTAAAACCAGTCGTTTTATCTGATGGTCCAGCTGGTGTTAACATTGCTAGAGACTATTTCATTGACGAAGCAGGCGTTCATTCTACTAAGGGTTCCTTACCTGAAAGTGCCCTTGAAATTGTTCCAGAAGATCTTAAGGCAATGTTTAGTTTCTTATTCCCAAAGATTCCAGAAGGTACGAAGCTCCACCATCAATTCACTACTGCTATTCCAATTGGTACTGCTCTTGCTCAAAGTTGGAACATTGAATTCGCTGAATTATGTGGTGATATTGTTGGTACTGAAATGAACATGTTCCACATTAATTTATGGCTTGCTCCAGCTTTAAACATTCACAGAAGCATCTTAAATGGTAGAAACTTTGAATACTACTCCGAAGATCCATTAATTAGTGGTATGATGGCTGCCCATATTACAAAAGGTGTACAACAACATAAGAACACTTACGTCACTCTTAAACACTACACTGCTAACAACAAGGAAAATAACCGTTTCGGTGTCAGTAGTAACATGTCTGAAAGAGCCTTCCGTGAAATTTACTTAAGAGGTTTTGAAATTGCTATTAAAAAGAGTAATCCAGGTGCAATTATGTCCTCCTTTAATTTAATTAATGGAGTTCACGTCAGTCATCACTACGGTGTTATTGCTAATGTTTTAAGAAAGGAAAACAACTTTGATAATGTTATTATGACTGATTGGACCGTACAAAATATGGCTTTAAGTGACAAATATCCTGACTATGATCTCTGTGAAATCATAAAGTCATCTCATGATGTCGTCATGCCAGGATCAAAGAATTTCTATGATCAAGTTACTGAAGCTTACAAGAATAATAAATTAACGATTGAAGAAATTGAACAAAGTGCTACTAGAATTTACAAATTAATTAAGAAGATTCAAGAATAAGCAAAAATATATATATATATATATATATATATATATATATATATATATATTATATATAAATAAAAAATGGAACTATCATTATAATAATATTATTATAATAATATTATTATTTATATAAAAATAAAATAGAATAATGAAAAAAAAATTAAAAAATAAAAAAATTTATTTATAAATAATTATACCAAAAAAAAAAAAAAAATAAAAAAAAAAAAAAAAGTGATGAGTAATTAAGATTAAGATTTTATTTTTATATATAAAAAAAAATGTAATTTTATATAAATTATTATAAATATTTATATATATTTATATATATATTTTTATATAATTAAAATATAAAAAAAAAATTAATAAAAAAGAATAAAATATATTTTTAAAAAAAAAAAAAAAAAAAAAAAAAATTGATGAAGATCAATTGCAATACTTTCTTAAATTCATAAATAAATTAAAAATTAGAAAGAAGATAGATATATTATAAATTATAAATTATGAATTTCTTAAATTCCATAAATAAATTAAAAATTAGAAAGAAGATAGATATATTATAAATTATGAATTTCTTAAATTCCATAAATAAATTAAAAATTAGAAAGAAGATAGATATATTATAAATTATGAATTTCTTAAATTCAATAAATAAATTAAAAATTAGAAAGTAGATAGATATATTATAAATTATGAATTTTTTAAATTCCATAAATAAATTTAAAATTAGAAAGAAGATAGATATATTATAAATTATGAATTTAAATAGCATCAAAATGCATATATGCTGTATGCTGAACCATACCTGTTTATATAATCAATAATAGGTGCAAAAACATTGTTGTTAACCTATATGAACATCCATCAGCATAGTTTATACAGCATATATGCCTATCAATATTATTAATTGTTTTTATTTAAATAAAGAAAAATAGGATAAATGAAAAAGATATTAATTTATAGAGCTAAAAAGTAGATATCGAATGCCATATATTGAGAAGATTTGATTCTAAAAAAAAAAAAAAATAGTCCTTCTCGTTATTTATCTTCAATATCAATATATGTTAAAAATGATAATTATATTATTTTCATTACTAAAATAATATATATATATTATAAATATTTAATTTTAACTTTATGAAACAATTTTTTTTTTTTTTTTTTTTTTTTTTTTTTTTTAAATTTAT
The DNA here is from genome assembly GCA_016946835.1 of Neocallimastix lanati (nom. inval.). Classification (NCBI taxonomy): domain Eukaryota; kingdom Fungi; phylum Neocallimastigomycota; class Neocallimastigomycetes; order Neocallimastigales; family Neocallimastigaceae; genus Neocallimastix; species Neocallimastix lanati (nom. inval.). The sequence continues at coordinate 129,206 of JACVTC010000164.1, read as the reverse complement.
TATACATTTTTGAAGAGTTCATTAACGCTTCATTTTTTAATTTAGAAAATGATGAATGATGAACCGAGTCTTTACATGAATGAATAAATTTATATATTGAGTTTTTTTTTTTCCTAATAAACTATCTATAAATATAATATTTAAATTTTGAATTAATATTTAACTTATTTTTGTTTAAATGTTTTTTTTTTTTTTTTTTTTTTTTTTTTTTTTTTTTTTTTTTTTATTATTATAGAATTTTATAATATTATATAAAATTTATGTTCTTTAATAATAAATACTTTAATATTTAAATTAAAAAATATATTAAATTAAAAAAAAAAAGTTAGGATGAATAAAAAAAAATATATATAAATATAAATATACATAACTGAAGCTAAAAATCGATTGTCATAATTTTTTTTTTTTTTTTTTAAGTTCCACTCAAGAAATATATAAATTAAGATAATAAAAATAATTAATAATTTAAAAAGTTAACTCGAATTCCAAATATTATTTTTCCATAAATATTATTTATTTGACATATTTGAAAATTTTGTCCTTCCTTAATTATCTTTTTTTTTTTTTTTTTTTTTTTTTTTTTTTTTTTTTTTTTAATATTACTTTCTATTAAAAATGAAACTCCATTTAATAATACTTTAATGAGAATTTTTTTTTTTTTTTAATATCATTTTCTATTAAAAATGAAACTCCATTTAATAATACTTTAATGAGAATAAAAATAAATAAAAAAAAATATATATTTTATGTTTTTTTAATCCCTATTGAAATTTTATTATATTCAGGAAAATTTAAAATTAATTTATACAAGATGGGAATATAGCACAAACTTATACCAAAGAAAAATAACGTTGTATTTAAATTACATTTAGAACTATTTATCATTCCAAATCTAGTAAATATTACACATAATATAACAATATAATATAACAATAGATCCAAAAATCAACGGATAAAAATTTGAAAAAAGGGATTAAATTTTACTCCAAAAAAATAAAAATATTATTGAATAATTATTAATGTCATTAAAAATTTTTTTAATCATTTCAATTAATAAAATAATTCCATAAATAATTGCAAATAGCAATTGCATATAATTTAACTATTAACAACAAATATTTAAATTAAAAACTTAATTATATATATTTTAATATTAAATTATATTAGTATTATTTATTTATTTATTTATTTATTTATTTATTTATTTTTTATATAATTAATTTACACTTTTTCATTAATTTCATCCACGTTTTTAGAACTAAAAATTATAGAATAATATTTTATTAAATATTATATATATATATATATATATATATATAAAATTTATAGTTTTCCTTTATAAAATAATATTTAAAAAAATCAAAAATATATTATTGCTAAAAAATATTAAAATATTATCATTATTATGTTTCTATTTTAATTAAATTAATTATATAATGATTTATGAGTTTTTTTTTTTTTTTTTTTTATTTTTTTTTTTTTTTTTTTTTATTATTATTAAATTATTTTATTAACTCATAAAAGTTTATAATATTAAAAATAATTATTTAAACTTGGAAAAAATGTTTAAAATGTCAAGGTAAAACAATCAGACCAAATTTATATATATGGCTATTAGTAAACCTAGTAATGAGAACTATTTATCATCAGTATTAGTTTGTGGTAAATGCAGTCAAATTAATGGTAGGTAACAATAACCGACTTTATAAAGATATCAGATTAAAAGTATTATGGTTGTAGTAAACGTATTATTCCGAAAAAAGAAGACTCCAGTTGATGATAAAGCTAGGATTGGTTGTGATTGTAAGAATCTGGTTATTGAATACATCAATCCCATTATCTTCGAATTGTTGATTAATATCGATAAAGCTTTGATTGATAATAAGTTCATAGTCAAACTATACCATTGCTATAGAAACTTATTTATATCTAAAAACTACGATAGTATTAGTAACAAAGTTAAACGATCATTCGTATTGATCTTTATCAACCATATCATCTGGAACGATATATCTAACCAATTAACTGTCTATCTTTATGATACCATTAAGCCTATTACTATCACTATCAGTAAAAGAACCGATAGTGATAATTATAATAATGGTTATGGTATACTTAATGATGGTTATTACGTTGATTATTCATTTATTAAGATAGAGAAGTATTATCTGATTAACTAATCTAAATATAACGATACTAGTTATCTCTATTGAGTATTTTATAAAAGTATATTCAGATAATATATCGATATATCAATAACTTAAACTATAGCAATATATCAACTAAACTTAATCTTATATATATCAATTAACCTTATATTGAATTTTTCCAACAGTTTTAATTTAGATTAAAAAAAATTTATATATTAAAGGTGGTTAAGTACGGCATTAAAATATAAATAAAATATAAAAAAAAAAAAAAAAAAATTAATTTTAATATAATTTTGCCATGTTGGTCCAGTCGGTTAGGACGATACAGGTTACTGTAGAGGGCGGGGTTCGAATCCTCGGCATGGCACCAAATAATCGGATGAGGTTTCTATCCTGGGATATCATGAGACCACACGTGATGTCCATAAGGCTTTCCCTCAGATGATTATTTCACCCAACCCTGATACTACGCTTTGAATTGAAGCATAGACCTTGATGATTGTAAAATTTCCAATCGCCAATGATTACACCCACTAGGGAGGAGTTAATGGTTCCGTTCTGATGCTCGTGGTCATTAGAGATATATGTAGGAACGTTAGGAATGCATCTCCGGGCAGTGTGTAACGACGATTGAGAGCGGCGAAGCTGATACAGTATGCCAATAACTCATCACCTTACAGTTAATTAATAACTGTATGGCCATATGGGAGATGGGTACCCATATGTGCAAGTCTATGTTTTAATATAATTTTAATTTTATTTTAATTATTTTTGCTAATATTTTATTTATATTTTATTTTATGTTTTTTTTTTTTTTTTTTTAATATTATATATAATTAAATTATAATTGTCAATATAATATTTTATAATAAATAAATAAATGTATGAATAATTAATAATTAAATAAATTTCTTTAATAATAATAAAAATATTATTAATAATAAAATAATAATTATAAATTATTAATATTTTTATTATTTAATTATATATTATTATTATTATTATTATTTTATAATAATAAATATCTTATAATAATTTATTTCTATTTTTATTTATTAATTAATAATAAATTATAAATATATATATACAATTACTACTAATAAAAATAATAAATTAATAAATATATAATAATAATAATATAACCATGTGTATACTTTTTTAAAAAAAATTAAAAAAATTAAAAAAATTAATTATTAAAATTATAAAAATTAAAAAAAAAAAAATTAATTTATTCTTGTTGAGCATGTATATATACTTATATACTTTGAAAAAAAAAAAGAAAATGCTTTACTAGAACATGAAATAAATAGTTATTCAGATTAATACAGATAATACTTTTAATTTAAATAACTTTTTTTTTTTTTTAATTCTTGTAAGAAAAAAAAGTAATAAAAGTTACAATAAAATTTAATTAAAATACATATAATAAAAATAATAAAAATAAAAATAATATGAAGTAAAATATAATATATATATATAAATAAATATATATATATATTTTTATTTTTAACTTTATTTTATCTTATTATTTTTTTCTTATTTTATATTATTTTATTTTTTTATTTTATTTTATTTTTTTTTTATTTTTATTTTTTTTTTATTTTTATTTTTTATTTTTTGTAGTATATATTTATATATATATTAAAGGCATTAATTTAATAAAAATGAGAATAAATAAGAAATATAATAATAATAGTAATAATAAAAAATAAAAAAAAAAGAAAATGCTTTACTAGAACATGAAATAAATAGTTATAAAGATTAATACAGATAACACTTTTAATTTAAATAACTTTTTTTTTTTTTTTTTTTTTTTTTTTTTTTTTTAATTCTTGTAAAAAAAAAAAGTAACAAAAGTTACAATAAAATTTAATTAAAATACATATAATAAAAATAATAAAAATAAAAATAATATAATATGAAGTAAAATATAATATATATATATATATATAAATAAATATATATATATTTTTATTTTTAACTTTATTTTATCTTATTATTTTTATTTTATTTTATTTTATTTTTTTTTATTTTTATTTTTTATTTTTCGTAGTATATATTTATATATATATTAAAGGCATTAATTTAATAAAAATGAGAATAAATAAGAAATATAATAATAATAGTAATAATAAAAATTAATTAATATATATATATATATAAATAAAAATAAAAATAAAAATAAAAATAAAAATATATAATAAATATGAAGTAAAAAAAAAAAAGTAAATTATAATAATATTAAAAAAAAAAAAAAAAAAATTTTTTTTCTTTTAATTTTATTTTTAGTTATATATATTCAAAAGAAAGAAATTAAATTAGAAAAGTAAGAATAAGAATAGACTTTAATATATATATATATGAAAAGTTATGGAGGAAACCAAGCATCACTTGGAATTTCTGGTGTGGTAATTCTATTACGATGGTTATAAAGTTGTTTATAAGCTGTTTTCATTGTAGATTCAGTACAACCACAAACTTCAGCTACTTCCTTCGAACTCTTTTGATCACTATGCATATGGGTTGCAAAGTAAAGAGCAGCAGCTACTAAAGTAGTAGTACTCTTACCACCTAATGTACCATCATTAGCTGCATTAATAGCAATAGTTTTAGCATATTTTTGAATATTAGGTGGAAGATTAAGTTGAGTACCGAAACGTCCAATGAAGGATTCAATTTTATCATTACCTGAATCAGCTGTGACAATTTCATTGATACTAATATCATCAATCTTAGTTTTTTCATTAGGTCCTTGTACATATAAAATTTTCTTTAAAAGATTATAACAACGACCAATTTCCCTTTTAGGTACTTTAGTTAAATTACAAATTTCTTTAAAGGTACGAGGTACTCTACATTGCTTACAAGCAATAAATATACAGGTAGCTATAATATATTCTTGCTTTTTACTTTTTAATGACCTTTCACCTTCAGCACGTTTCTCTTCTGCTTTTTTATATAATTGCTTAGCTGTATCAGCAACAACTTTGTTAAGACCAATTCTATCTGCCATAGATTGAATTTCTTTGAAAACAGCAACTAACATTTTTTCAGATTTTACATCTATAACTTTATTCAAAGTTCTATTTAATTGACGAGAGGTACCTGAACCTCCATCTCTCCTTGAAATATTAGTAGATTCCAATTTTGGATCCAATAATGGATTCGTTACACCACCTTGAATTATTCAAACACATTTGTATATATTTATTTATAATTTTTTAACATTATTATTATTATTATTATTATTTTTTTTTTTTTTTTTTTTTTTTTTTTTTTTTTTTTTTACTTTTACATTTTTATTACAACTATTATTTTTCATTATTATTTATATTATATATTTATTAATAAAGATATTTACCAACACGAGATGGATCATCATTTCCTTCATCGCTATTAGAGAAAGTACGCCATTCACTTCTGGTATCAATAATTCTATTACCTAGTACAAGTCCTATTATGAATTATCAAATAATTAAATTATTTAAATTTAAATAAATATTACAATTACTATTAATTATTCATTATAATTAAAATATGATGTTAAAAAGAAGTATTAAACAATCTTTAAATTTTAAATTAATAAATTTTTAACTGATATAAATAATTAGTATTCATTTTAGTTTAAAATATTTTAAACTAATTAGGATAATGAAATATACTTTATGTCAATTAAATTGTATTAGAGATATCAGTAATAATTATAATTAATAGTTTAATTTTCATATATTTTACTTATTTTCAATTATTATTATTATTATTATTATTATTATTATTATTATTATTATTATTATTATTATTATTATTATTATTATTATTATTATTATTATTACTGTAAATGATTAAACTATTGTGTATAAATTTCTGAAATTAATATGTATTATTGTTATCCTTTCTCTAATTACTGAATTTTTCAATTTTTTTTTTTTTTTTAATTGTACATTGGTTATCAAATATTTAAATTGTTATATATTATGGTCATTCATTTTATTTTATTTATATAATATTAAAATGTCATATATTATAGTTAACACATTTTATTCTATTTATCTAAGATATATTTATTATTTTAAATACTGAAATTAAATTTATTAATATTTTTGTTAATAATAATTCTATTTTTAATTAAAATATAATTTATATTTCAATTTTATTTTATTTTATTTCATTTTATTCTTTTTATATTTATTCATATTTTATTTTTATTTTTATTTTTTTTTTTTTTTTTTTTTTTTTAATTTTTATTTTAGTGTTTTTTTTTTTTTTTTTTTTTTTTTTTTTAAATTTTATTTTTATATTTTATATTATTATAATTTGATTTGAATAATACAATATATAATAAAATATATTAATTCAAATAAAAAAAATAAAAATAAAATAAAATAAAAATATATTTAAATAAAAAAAAAAAAAAAATAAAAAGAAAAAAAATAAAATAAAATAAAAAATTAAACGAAAGAAAAATTAAACAAATAAAGAACTAAAATATACCACAATTTCCACAAATCAAATCCCCTGCAGCAAAGTTCTCAACAATATTTGGAACTGGATCTTTACAGTCCTTACAATATAATCTTAAATTTAAATCTACTTTTCTACCAGCCATTTTTATTATTTAGCTCAATTTTTCACACAGAATAAATAAAAAAGAAATAAATCAAATTTAATTAAAGATAGAAGATTTACTAAGATAAGAATTTTTAAATTAAAATAATAATATTTTTTTTTATCCGGACTTTAATTATTATTTTATAAATATTTTAAATACTATTTATTTTTATAAATTTAATTAGTTTAGCTTCTAAAATAAAACACTCTATTTTTTTTTATTTTATTTTCAATTTAATGTATTTGATAAATTTAAATTTAAATAATTATTTTTACTTTTAATTTTCAAATAATATTTATTATTTTTATTTAATATTTTAAAATAATTTATAATATTTACTAATATTTTAAAATAAAAAAAAATAATAATTCAAAAGATAAAAATGAAAAAAAAAAAAATTTTTTTTGGATTTTTTTCAAATATTTATACTAATTTTTTTTTTTTTTTATAAATAAAAATTATATTAAAAATAATAAACAAAAAAATATTAATATTCTTTCTATTAAATTCTTTTTATTAATAAAAAAAAATATTTTACAAATAATTTATAATTTAAATAAAAGAAAATATTAATTGAAAAAAATTCCTTAAAATTTTAAATGATATGATTGGATATTATATATATAATATATATTATAGGATTATTAAAATTAATATTTATTTAATTAAAAATAAGGATATTATTGAAAAAAAATATTAAAAATGTCTATTTGTCACTTGTCCTATCTTATAGTGCCGTTTTTAGCAGCATTAATAGCAAAATTTTTAATATGTTTTTAAAAGTACACTGTTATTATTGTTGATATCAACGGTTATTATTATTAAGAATCTTTATAACAAATAATTATAAAAGTAAACAAATACAAAATGTATTAAAATGTTTCTACATTAAATTGTATTATTTAATATTATTTTATATTGTTTTATATTAAAATTCATTAAATTTATATTAATATTATGTTATAATGAATTATTTTATATTATTAGTATTAATATTATTAAAAATTACAATCCTTTAATAATAGTATTGATAAAGAATTTTTATAATTAGAGAATTAAACAAAATGTATTTAAATGTATTAAAATGTTATACTATAATATCATTTTATATTGAAATATATTAAAATTTAAAAAATTTGTATTAAATTATATTATAATATATTGATATATTAATAAAATAGTTTTAACTTTTATATGATATAAATAATGAAAGTGGACTTTTAAAAGAAAACTTTAAAAAGATAAATAAATAATTTTTTTTTTTTTTTTTTTTTTTTTTTAACGGCAGCAAACTTGTTTCATCTTTATTAATTAAATATTTGATAAAATACATGTAATAAAATAATAAAAAAGAAAAAAAAGATAAAAAAATAAACAAAAAATAAAACACAAAATAAAAATAAAATAATGGTATAATATATTCTAGTTTCATTTAATTAATATTTGTAAGACTTCACAAGGGCATTATTATACTGAAGTATAATAATTAACTTTGACTTCGCAATGTTAATCATAATTTTAAGATACAAAATTATGATCTTCATTGGTTGCGCTAGCCCTGCTGGCCTGTCTTACTGTTTCTTCAGCATTGACGCTCTTGGTAGTAGTAGTACGATTCGATTTGAACCTATTGAACAAAGACCATTGCTGGCCAATAGCAATAGGTATAATCGATTGGAGAAGTGCCGCAGTAACCACTAAGAACGGAGTATCAGAATAAGCACCTGATTTCATCTGGCACTTAAATAGATCCTTCCATTCCCTTGTACTGTTATTAATACTTCGACCTCCAAGAAGGAAATTAAACACTTTTTCACACACACTAGAATCAATATACACATTATTTTCAATACTATTACTAACATTACTAAAAATACTATTACTAATATTATTATTACTATTATAACTATTACTATTATTACTATTACTATTATCATTATTACTATTAACAATATCATTTGTTAGGTTGCCACGGTAAAAAGCATTATATAAAAATAAAATTTTATCATTAACTTTACTACGAGTATGATTGAAAAAGGGACAATCAATTAACCAATGACTTATCCATTGTTTATTACTTTTACAACAGGGACAAAAATTAGGACACATTTGGTCCACTATTTTTGCAGCTTTAGCAATTCTAGCATCTAATCTATATCCGCTTCGTGCTCTCAATAGCCAATAGAAACCATATGAAAGATCAGGATAGTCATAACAAAGTTTTATAAATTTTGATGTTTCTTCGAATTTGTTTTTGTTATAAAACTCAGCTTTAATAGAATTGATTTTCATATCTCTTTTCCAATAAAAATCCTTGATTTTATTATCGTTATTACCTCTTTTCTCTAGTTTACGTTTAAGAGTTCTACTTTCTTTTGTCCATGTATATTTTCTAGATTTTGGAATATTATTAACTAAATAGGAAATAATACAATTTGAATTTTTCCATTTATCAAAACATTTGACCTGAGACAAAGCACACTTAGCTGACAATGGAGGAATATGTAAATCTTTTGAAATAGAATATACATTAATAAATGATTTGGCTTTTTGTATACCTGCAATCCATCTTAATCCTTTATTAATTAATTTCTGAGTATTATTTGTTCTCGTTTTATTCGAACCAAGTAAAGGTGCAAAGTAAGAGACTTTACTAAGTACATAAGAGTTAATTATAATCTTCTTAAATGGAATAGGAATTTTGGAATTTGAAAGAAATTTACTAACAGAAAAGAGAGCTTTAGTTACTTTAGAGTTAAGTAATTTAATAATAGGTTTCAACGATAAGCTTTTATCAAATGGTATACCTAAATAGGTATAACATTTAGTTATTGGAATTGGTTGACCAGCAAGATAAAAAGTAGGATCTCTTTTATTTTGAAAAAGAGGTGTGTCTGGTCGAATCACCATCGTTGCACACTTATTAATTCCAAAATTCATCATATTAAATTTAGCCCATTCATTTACCTTCTTAAGCATTTTTTTCAACTTAGTTCTTGACGGTGCGCATAGAACAATATCATCTGCAAAGAGTCCACCACAACATCTAGATTCGCCTAAAGGAATTCCAAGTTCTGAAACATCATTAAAAATGTCATTAATAAAAAGATTGAAAAGAATTGGTGATAGTGGACAACCTTGTCTAACTCCTTTCATAATATTAAAAGATTCCGAATATTGATCATCAATTTTAACACTAGCTTTGGATGTCAAATATAGATTTTTTATAAATTGATAACATTTACCTCTAATACCTAAAGCATCTAATTTATATAAAATATTACCTATTGGAACAGAATCATATGCCTTTTTTAAATCTAGAAAAGCTAGGTAAGTTTCTTTATTATCATTTTTACGCCTTTGACAAATTTCTCGAATTGAAATAAATAAACTAACACATTCTTCTTTAGTACGAAATCCAAATTGCTCTGGCCTAATAAAATTATTTTTAAGTCCATATTCTGAAATTCTTTTGGAGACTATTTTCGAAATGAGTTTAATACCATTGTTAATCAGAGAGATACCTCGATAATTGTCACAATCAGATAGATCATCTCCTTTTTTAGGAATAGATATAATACTTGCTTCATTCCATGAGCTAGGAAATTCTCCATTCCAAATTCTTGAGTATATCTTCTGTAAACAATTTAAACCAGAAGAAGAATTATTTACTGAATTTTCGTCATCCGGAGGAATTAAAGCTTTATAAAATTCAATAGGAATTCCATCCGGGCCTGAAGCTTTAAAATTTGGAGTAGCCAAAATTGCTTCTTTAATTTCTTCTATACTGATGTCTTGATTTATATCCCATTCATTGTGTCTCGTATACCTAATTGTTCCATTGGAAAATTTATTATACCATTCGATTAATGCACTATTGATATCAGAATGGCTTGAAGCAAGTTTTTTATAGTGATTGTGCCATACTTCTAACTGTTCTTTAGTAGAAGTAGCTAGTTTACCATTTTTGTCCTTTACTGGAGAATTTGACATATTTTTAAATTTATCTACTTTTGCTGTTGTTTTAAGCCATTTCCAAGCTTTTTTAGGGTTATGAGATTTCATATATTCACATCCTGTATTAATCCAATGTTGGTATTCAGTTTTCCTATAAATATTACACATATGATGAATAATTTTGCACATTCTATTATATTTATCAATTAATTCTTCAAATTCATCTAAATTATGATAAGAACCTCTTCTTTTAATGGATTTATATAATTTCATTTTGAGTTTTTGCAAATTAAATATTTTCTGCGACATATGAAAAAAAGATTTTCGAACTTCTGAAATTGACGTGATATTAAGTTCCTTAGCAATATTGAATGAAGTTGAAATAAATTTCTTTGAAATATCATCAATACTAATATTAGGATCTGGAATCACTTCCTCTAATACACTAAAATAGTTGTTGTCAAAAATTGATTCTTTTTCATTTATACATTTTAATCTATCCCATTTAACTGTCTTTTTAGGCAGAGAGAAAGAATTATCTGAATTAACTGATGAAAAACATTTACCTTTTATTAATAAAGGTTTATGATCCGAAATGGGGGGAAAGTCAATAAAAGTACCATATGAAAGTAAATCTAACATATGATCATTGACAATCGCATGATCTATATCAGATTCTCTATTACCTCTACTCCATGAAATTGGGGAGCCCCATAAGGGAAGAATTTTCCAATTACTAAATTTAGAGAGCAAATTACTTAATTTCTCAGTAGGTAAATTAAAATCACCAACCAACATTGAAGGATGAGAAGAGTGACTATTTAACCAAGACAATATTTCAATTCTAGCAGCTCTAGCATGAAGGCTATGGCCACTATGAGGTACGTACACATTACCAATAGAACATTTAGTGAAATTCCAAAAATTATAAGTATACAAGGAAATAATATACTCATAAGTGTTGTTTTCAAGAGAGGCTTGACAAGAATTATGAAACCCAATATAAAGACCTCTTTTACCGGGAATTTCATTATTAGCTTTTTTGAAGAAATGTTTGTAGTTTTTTAATGATACTCGACATGGATATTTACTGCTAGAACCTGAACCATTTCCTGTTTCCTGAAAGCATAAGAAAAGTGGTTTGTACATTGAAATAAAGAATTCAACACTGTCTTTTTTATCAAAGTTCCATCCATTAGTATTCCAACTGACACATAGAGAAAATTCTTTAACTGTATTATTATTAATATGAGTGTTATTAATATTATTGGAATTATTATAATTGATTGAACTGAAATTTGAATTTGAATCTGAGCTTGAAACTGAATTTAAACATAAATTTGAAATTGAACTTGAACTTGTACTTGAACTTGAACTTGAACTTGAACTTGTACTTGAACTTGTACTTGAACTTGAACTTGAAATTGTACTTGAACTTGGACTTGAACTTGAACTTGAACCTGTACTTGAACTTGTACTTAAACTTGTACTTGAACTTGAACTTGAGCTTGTACTTGAACTTGTACTTGAACTTGAACTTGAGCTTGTACTTGAACTTGAACATGAATCTGTATTTGAACTTGAATTTGAATTTTGACTTGAATCTGCATTTGAATTTGAAGTAGTGAATAAGTTGATATTATAAGATGAATTCACTTTTTCTGATAAGGCAAAATGTTTCCTTTTGAGTGAAGAAAAACTGTATTTATGATTCCTTTTGCTACAATTAATAACGTTAATTGAAGCACGTTTGAAACTATTAACAATACAATCAGTAATAGATGTTAATTCTTCTTCATTACCTACTATTTTAATTTTAAAGAATGCATCATTAAAATTAGCAATACGTTTAACTGATAAAACCTTATCATTTAATTCATTCAGAGTTTTCTTTAAATGTCTTCTCATTTTGATTTCTGGCCAAGATCGAAGTCCGCGGATAAAGAGTAGTTTCGTATTCTCCATTGGTATACCGTGGCACCTTGAACCTCTTAGAATGAAATTCTTATTTCTTATAAATTGGATTTCCATAATAGTAATAAAAAACTAAAAATTAATAACTAAAAAAAAAAAAAAAATAAAAAAAAGTCAATTTTTATTATAAAGTCTTGAGTATAATGAGAATTGTAATAATTTTATATCTTTTTGGAGTAAATAATTTCGATAATTAGTAGTTTGTTGAATGATTGAAAAATAATTTGATTTAGCACTTTTTTCAGTATATTATTTAAATTGAATATCATAAAGTATTTAATGACTAAGATTGAATTGATGAAATAAAATGGCACAAAATTAGTAAAGAGTTAAATAAATTACTACAAGATTTAGAGTGAATCAATCTCTTACAACGTGATACATGAAATATAAAGTTGAAATACAATTGAATACAATAGATTCTTACATGAGAATAGTAATACTACATGAAAATAGAAATACAATGAAAATGTATTACTAATTCTTGGGTGTAACTTATTTAACAATGTTCCAAAAATGCACCATTATATTCCGCAGTGAGTGTTCGCCAGAAAAATTTTACCAATAACATTACCATTGCGCATAATGTTATTAATTAACACAAAATATAACTTTACTACTATTTTGCACCAGTACTGTGGATCTACTTTATAAGAGTAAAGTTAATTCCCCTTGCAGGCGATTTAAATACATAAATCGAGTACACCCCTGCTCGGGGATAAGATAAATAAATAAATAAATAAATATATAAATAAATATAAATAGAAAATATTTTATTTTCCATGAGTTATATTAGTAAAAATATAGACTTTTTAATAAATAAATAATTTTAGGTAGAAAAACATTTATTCTTCTTCATTCAGTGTTTTATTTTAAAATAAATTTCTACAATTATTAAAAATTAATTATTTCATTATAGTCAAACGCTTCTTTATTAAGAACCCATTGACTAGTATAACCTATATTTATAAATAATTTTCTCAAAATATTCCAAATAATTAAAAATATTTTTAATTTATATGCATATTAATTATTATTTTTTTTTTTCTTCGATTCAGATTATTTTTAAACTTTTATTTTTTATTTCTAATCAAATATTTAAGTATTTATTTAATTATATTAATATTTATGTATATTTCTCTCTATATCATTAAATATTTATAAAAATTATTTAGTAATAACAAAATATATGAACACAAAGGTTATATGAATTTAATATTCATAAGGAAAAAATGTAGATTTGCTTTAATTTTTAAAGAATATAAATATATTGATTTACTTCTTTTTTTGTGTCTTTTCTTTGATAATATTATATATAATATTTAAAAAAGAGATTTTGATAAGAAAAAAAATACTTAAAAAGTTTAAAATATAAATAGGAATATTATTAATTAAATAATAAAATAAAATTGAAATGGGTTTTATTATTTATATATTAAAATAAAGGTATAAATTGTATATTTTAATTTTATTTTATAAATGAAATAAAGGTATAAAATTTAGGTTATATATATATAACTTTTATATATACCTTTATTCTTTTATAAAATAAATTTAAAATACAATAACAAAAACAAAAACAAATAAAACAAAAAAAAAACAAAACAAAACTTGAAAAAAATTGAGCAAATAACAATGCCAATAATGAAGATGATAAATATTACCCTTTTTTATAGGAGAAAGCATTAAAATAATTAAATGTTTAGTTGAAAATAGAACAGATATTAATATCATATGGTAATACTTCATTATAGTCTGTTAGAGAAATAACACATTGTTCTATTAGAATATTTTATTAGAAAATTTTTCAAAAATTATATATTTCATTATATACCAAGAAATTAAAAATTTTTTTATCCTTATTAAATATTCAAATAAATAGTCATATTGATGTACTGATTTACCAATATATATAAAACACTTTTTTAGAAAAAAAAGAATTTTTTTTTTATTTTATTTTTTGTTTTAATACAAAATATTTTAGTAATCTTGGTAGTAAATAAATAACATATAATTATATGTTATTTATTTATTATTTATTATATGTAAATATTGGTCTGAATTATTTTATCTTTTTATTAAATTAATTTCATTCATTTTAAAATATATGCTACTAAAGAAAAAAAAAAATATATATATATATATATATATATATATAAAGATCTGTATTTTTAGTTGAAAATATAAAATAAAAAATAAAAAATAAAATATAATAAAATAAAATAAAAATAAAAAAAGATATGTTTTTTTAGTTGAAAATACTAAATTTTTTAGAGTCATCCTATATTTGATATTATATATTCAAGAATTAATACCATCACTTCTTATATAAATTATAAGAATTATTATTTCTTTTCATATTTTAATTTCTTCCTAAATATACTTCTTCGAGGTTCTTATAATTTTTTAAATATTAATAACCAAAAAATTTCATTCTTATTAAAAGAAAAGTTAACATTAGAAGACTATTCAATCTTCTTATAGTAATTTATAAGAATATTGTAATTAGTATATAGTAATTAATAAAAATAAATAATATAAATAATAAATAAAAGTAATTAAATAATTATTAATAAATAATTAAACAATTAATAATAAATAATAAACAATTAGTAATAAACAATTAATAAATAATAAACAATTAATAATAAATAATAAACAATTAATAATAAATAATTAACAATTAATAATAAATAATAAATAATAAATAATAAATAATTAACAATTAATAATAAATAATAAATAATAAATAATAAATAATTAATAATAAACATTTAATAATAAATAAATTATAAATAATTAATAATAAACATTTAATAATAAATAAATAATAAACAATTAATATTAAAAAATAAATAATAAATAATAAATAATAAATATTATATATTATATATTATGTAATAATTTATAAAAGTAAAGTTAACATTAAAGACTATTTTTAATCTTATTATAATAAAAAAGAAATTAATAATTATTATTAAATAGCTAATAATCAGTAATCAATGATAAATATAAATAAATAAATAAATAATATGTAACAAATAAATAATAATAACAATATATGGTGTAAAAATTTTTTTTTATAAAATTTACATAAAATATTATATAATAATTAGTTATATCAAGTAATTTAATTTAGTAATATTTTTTTTGGATAATATTATTCTGTAGTATTTTTTTTTGGATAATATTATTTTGTAGTATTTTTTTTTTTTTTTTTTTTTTTTTTGGATAATATTATTTTGTAGTATTTTTTTTTTTGGATAATATTATTTTGTAGTATTTTTTTTTTTGGATAATATTATTTTGTAGTATTTTTTTTTTGGATAATATTATATAATAAGTTTTTTATTATTTATTTATTTATTTATTTATTTATTTAAAAGCAATTTTTTTTTTTTTTTTTTGTTTTTTTTATTCTTTACTCATTTTACATAAAATATTATAAATTATGGCAATAATTAATATTAGTTTAAAAAAAAGATACTTATAAAATAAAATATAATATAATAAAATAAAATAAAATAAAATAAATAACAACAAAAAAAAAATAATTTATAAAAATAAAAAAAAAAAAAAAAAATAAATTAATATCATAAAAATTTTTATCCCACTTCTTATTATTACCATAAATAGATTACATGCTTAAATAATTTTAATATTCTAAAAAAAAAAAAAAAAAAAAAAAAAAAAAAAAAACATATTTTTAAATTTATTAAAAAATTATTATTTATTTACACATCGTCATTAAATTTTGGTATTGAATTAAAATTTAAGAATTTTTTATTATGTATTATATATTAAAAAAAATAACAGAATATTTGATAAAAAACTGGAATTAAATTTTAAGAATTTTTTATTGTGTATTATATATTAAAAAAAATAAAAGAATATTTTATAAAAAACTTAATATGTATTTTCAGATGATTTTTTTAAATAGGTTTTATATTGAAATTAATATATATATAATCTTCTTAATAAAAATTATTATATAATTATATAAATATTTTATATTAACTAATTTTATGATTTATGATTTATTTAATAATAATAATAATAATAATAATAATAATAATAAAAAAGATAAAAGAAAAAATTTCTTTTTTCTTTCTAAAAAAAAAAAAAAAAAAAAAAAACACATAAACCGATATTTTGATGGTTTTTAAAATAACTTAATGTGTTTTATATTTTAAATTATGATTTTTTAATATATTATATTATAATAATAATAATAATTAAAATTATGATTCTTAATTACTATAGTAAAAAAAATAATAAATGTTTTTTTTTTTTTTTTTTTTTTTTTAACTTATTTTTACTTCTAATTTTATAATGTATAAAAGGGCATTAATAAAAAAAAAAACAAAAAAAAAAACAAGATAAATTTTAAAAAAAAAAATCATTAAAATAATATAAAATATTTAATAGTTTATGCATTAAATTAATTTAAAATATTTAATAGTTTATGCATTAAATTAATTTAAATTATGAAAAACAACAACAACAACAAAAAATATATATATATATATATTTGTTTAAATTTAATTTAACGTAAAGGGCTTGGTGAAGCTGATTTCCTTATTCTTCCCATTCTTTCTAGACTACCATCTTTTAACTTATAGGCTGGTTCATATTTCTCTTCGTCTCCATCATTTTCAATTTTCAATGCTGGATTTTTAATGGTATTATTTGTACCTCCCAATGATGTATATCTATTTATATAAATATAAAATTTTATTATTTAATATTTTTCTCAATTTTAATTTTTTAATATATATATATATATATTTTAATACTAATTGCAATATAATTAACGTTATATATTTATTTTAAATATATTATGATTTATATACCCCTGTTCATATAAACAACAATATGGTACATTTAATCTTAATAAAAATGTCCAGACATCATTATAATTCCAATTTAATATTGGTAAAACTCTCATAAATTCCGGCCATCCTTTATCCGTATGAGTAAATGGTTTTAAATGTTCTTTATATATATTAAAAATATAAATAGAAAAATAAATAATTAAAATAAATAAATAAATAAATATATTATTTGAATCTTTATCATTTAATTTATTTTTAATTTTATATTTATTTACCTGAATATGGATCCGTACTACGAACACCTACAGATATAGCTTTTAAATGTGGTTTACTATCTATAAATGATTTTAATGCTTCTTTCATTGGTTCTGCTATTGTTACTAAATCTAAATCATATCTGATAATATATCATCATGATAATTTAATTAATTTTATTATTGTGATTAAAAATAAAAACAAATAATAATAATAATATTTATATAAACAATATCAAATAAAACATTTACAAGCCATTAGCTTCTTTAATGTAATCATCAATCTCTGGGAATGGAAATGAGTTCATTATATACACAGTTGGAATCTTTGGTAAATCTTCATTAGGTGAAATTATTTCAGGATGTTTTACAGCATATCTATATAAACCAGCAGTTAATAAATGAAGAAGTACTGTACAGTCTTTACCACCATTGAAACTAAAACCAAATATACTATATATATAAAATAGTTTTTTTTTTTTTTTAAAAAAAAATATTGGTGAATAGTATATATCTTTTTTTTTTTTTTTTTTTTTTTTTGCTTGATAATTCTATTTGTTTTTAAATTAATTTTGATATATACCCATATCTTTCATAAGCTTCATCTATAATTTCAACAGTTTCCCTTAACTTTACTGAAAATGGTGAATTTTCATTTATTAATGCTTCTACATCCTTATTAATAGTTGAATAAAAAATTCTTCTTGTAAATAAATGCTGGTTATTTATTAATTTTTCCTTTGAAACTTCATTATTCTTTTATACACATATATTATACATATATACATTATATATATAAACATATTTATAAATAAAAAATATTTTCCTTGATTTCAATTTTATTATGCCTATATTATATATACCATATCATTTGCACAATCAATAACTTCTGCTTTTGAACTTTGGGTATTATTTAAAAATGAGTTATTAGTACAAACATTGGGTATATATAAATTATGTACGTCTTCGCTTGAAGAAGAGTGAATTGGTTGTGTACAATTATTTATTGGGGGTGAAGAAATTACCATATTTAATTCTATAGGAATTGACATATTTAAATATTTTATATTAAATTTGAAATATTAAAAATTATTATTATATCCTCTTATTCAATTATTATTAGTTTTATTTTACTTCCTTTTTCTTTTTTTTTTTTTTTTTTTTTTTTTTTTTTTTATGTATTTACTTAATTAATAAAGTAAAATGAAACAAAATAAAACAAAAAAACAAAAAAACAAAAAAACAAAAAAAGAAAAAAGAAAGAAAGAAAGAATGATAATAAAAACCCAATTTATTAATATAAATTTCTTTTTTTATTGAATAACAATTAAAAAAACTCTACACTCTAAAAATCTATTGTTTTCAATTATTAAATATTAACAATTCTATAATTAAAAAAATATATATAATATAATATATGTATACAGATTATATTTATATATAGTATTTAATATAAATTATTTATAAATTTATATTTATTATAGTTTTATTTTACCTTTTTATATTAAATTTATTTATTATTATTTCTTATAATTTATATAATTATCCTTTTGATTTTTAAATACCAGTTGATATTATTAATAGGTGTTATTTATTTATTACTTGTTTCATAAATAATTTATCTATTTTTATGTTTTTCTGTTTTTTTTTTTTTTTTTTTAATAAATTTTATATTTATAATTTCTATTTTTATTAATAAATCTATAATAAATATTCACTAAAACATTTATATTATTATTTTTCGACGCTTTTATTGTATTTCCTTATATTTTAACACTTCATATATTAAACTTTTATTAATACAATATTAAAAGAAAAAGCAAAAAAAAAAAAAAAAACACTGGGTAAGGATAATACTTTTTATATATTTTTTTTTTATTATTATTATTATTATTTTTTAAATTATAAAGTTTATACACTATAAAAATTATTATATAATAATATAATATATAATATATAATATTTATTATATATAAAAATTTTAATAATCATTACTAATAGTATTCATATAAATAACAAATATAAAATATAATATATATAAATATATAATAAAAAATAGATTTATTTTCATATAAATATTTATGGTTTTTATATTTAAAATTATTAGTAACTATGAATAATTCAAAATATATTTGAATATATTTATAATATATTTATAATATAAATATTTATGTAATTTTGACATAAATTTATTAATAATAACTGAGTTAATAATTATATTTTTGAATATTTTAAATCCAATAATATATTTATATATAGTTTCAATATAATATTATATATTTAGAATATATTTTAGTACAATCAACAATATATTTGAATTAATTCAATATATAAAAGATCTTTAATTATTTTTATTTAAAATCGATTTAAATATTTCGTTGGTTGATATAACCTATATTCAATATAAATAATCGTGTGATACTTAAGGTCACAAGGTAAGCTTTGTTTAAGATAAAGGAAAAAATACAATCTTTAATATCTAGTATTAAAAAATATTTAAAAAAAAAAAAAATTATGTTAAATTTATTTTAAATATTTTATTAATTTTAAAGTTTTTAATAAAAATCAGAACTATCTTCAACTTTAATTTTTGTATTTTAATTTTTATATGTTGTTTTTGTTTTTATTTATTTAGTCATTATTTATTTATTTATTCATTATTTATTTATTATTTATTTATTTATTATTTATTTATTTATTATTTATTATTTATTTATTTATTATTTATTATTTATTATTTATTATTTATATTTATTATTTATTATTTATATTTATTATTTATTATTTATTAATTTATTATTTTTTATTCATTTAATTATTTATTATTTATTATTTATTATTTATTCAATAATTATTAAGCAAATAAATATGTTTTTTTATATAATATTATTGTTGTAAAGCAAATACATTCATTACTTTGAGTAAAAAGAATTAATATCAAAAAAAAAAAAAAAAAAAAAAAATTCTTTTTATAAGCATTATTAGTAATAATCCTTTCATTAAACTAATAATTAATAAGTAGGATTAAATATATATATTATCATATATTAAAATATAATAAATTCCAATTATATTATTTAAAATTTAACAATATTAATATAATTTAATTATAAATATTTAATATCCTTTTATTTAGGAAGATTAATATGTATATATGTATGAACAATCAATAATAATAATAATAATAATAAATGATAATAATAAATGATAATTAATAATTAATAATCCATATTTAATTTCATTGTCAACTAATAAATGGTTTAGTTACTTATTATATTAATAATTAATAGAATTACCCAGTTTTATTTCGTTTAAATGTTTATTTTTAGTTTTTTCAACATCAATCCATAAATAAATAACTTAAAATATAAATAATTTAATTTGAATAATACAAGTATAAAATGTAGTCATTAGTTATTTATTGAAATATCCAATAATAGCACTATTAACAAGAAAAAAAATGTTAAATTTATTTGTTGATAAAGATTATATTCCAATAATTAAAATAAAAAAAAAAATATTTTTTTATTATAATTGACATATGTTTTGATAAATTCTATATGATTTATCGATTAAATATATGTATTTTTTTTATATTTTAGTATTATATTTAATTTGATAATATGAATATATATTCCATTTAATCAAAGTTAAAAAATTTTAAACTTTATAAACTTACGACCTTTACATTCATTTGTACAATTGGACAAATAAAATATCATTGTTACTATTTAAAAAAAAAAATTTTTTTTAAAAAACTTCAAAACAATAATTTTATTTGTAGCTATAATTAGAACTTAATCTGTATGGGAATAAAACATAAAATAATTATAATAATAAAAAAAATAAAATAAATTATTACTAAAATAATGTTTATCTAAAGAATATCAATTACATTTAAAGTTGATAAAAATTTATATATGTAATTTTAATAACAAAATTTTTAATCCTATAAATAGAGGGTTTTATTAATCATATATTGAAAATAAAACAAAAAAAAAAAAAGGAAGGATAATTTAATAGATTAAATTATAGATTTAAATAAATAAATAAATAATAATTATAATAATAAAACAATATATATATAATAAATATATGTATAGATTAATTTTTTTTTTTTGTTTTTTTTTTGTTTTTTTTTTATAGACTGAAGATTTTGGTCTTCCCCATATAGTAATATGGGTGTATGATTAACTGTCATACCAGTACGGCGTCGGCGCTCTCATATATTAATTTTCATGGGTTATATTTGTTTTAGGTAAATTAAATTTATGTAATAAAATAAAAAGATTTTTTTTTTTTTTTTTTTAAAAAAATATATATATATATATAAATTAAAAAAAACCAAGAAATTAAATAAATAAATTAATAATAAATGATAAATAAACAAGACGAAAAAAAAGGAAAAAGGAAAAATGAATTAATGAATAATTATTATGAATATATATATAAAAAAAAAAAAATAGAAATGAAATGAATTGAAATAATATCAATTATAAATTAAAAAACAAAAAACTCTGATTTTTAATAATCAGATTATTAATAATAGTATTTAAAAAAAAAAAATTTTTTTTAATAGATATTTTAGGATTCAATTATTTTTATTTATAGTTTTACATATTATTCATTTATATATATATAAATGGATAAAAAAAATTATATATATATAAAAATAATAATAATAAATTTTTTAAAAATGAATTTTTAAGAAATATTTTAAATAAAGCCATTCATAAAAAAAAAAAAAAAAAAAAAAAAAGGCTGAGAAAATTATACTAATAAAAAAAAAAAAAAAAAAAAAATGAAAACTCTAAGAATAATAATAATAATAATTGATAAAGTTGTACATAAAAAACTTATTTAAATTATGGCAGAGAAAATTATAAATTATCATGATGATTAGAAGCCATTAATAAAAAATTATTATTTCTTTAAATAATAAATTAAAAATAAAAAAATTATATATAAAAAAAACAAGATAATAAAAGTTTTTAAAATATAATTTAATCGATCATTAAACTTTATTTTATTTCTATGGTATTTTGGTATTTAAAGTTTTCCAATTATACTGCCAATTTAAAAAAAGATACTTTTTAAATTAAATTTTTAAATAATCAAAATATAAAATAAAAAGATATAGAAAAAAAAATATACATACATATATATTTCAATATGTACAATTTCTAATACTATAATATTATACATTAATTTTACTAGTCAAATTATATATATAAAACAAAATATATTAATAAATTATAGGATTAATTATACAATAATTATTTTTTCATATAAATGGTTCATTTATAAAAATTAAACCTGTATTATAGAAATAAATATTTAAACTATTACTTTTAAAAGGTATTTTTTTTTTAAAAAAAAAGATCAAAACAATATAAAAGTAATTATTAATTTAAAATCTTTTTATTCATCATAGGAAAATTAATAATTTATAACATATAGATCATTAAAATTTATTTTTTTTTATAATAAGGACCATAATTTATTTATTTAATAATTATTTGAACATAAAACTTAAAAATTATTATTTGATTAAATGAATAATATATAATGCTTATATAATCTAAATTTTAATTTATTTAAATTATATACTTTCAAAAATGAATACTCTCATATTTATCATATTTATATATACTTTTTTTTAAAACTTTTTAAAAAATGTAAAATTGAAAATATTTTATAAATAAATAAGATATTTCAGAAGTAAAATGATTCCGGTACAGCGTTTTTCTTCACAAAATAAATTCGGAAGAGGGAGCTGATTTTTCATCATTATATCTTTTTATTTATTATTATAATTTTATGTTTTAACTTTTAAAAAAGACAATTTTTTATATAAATTATATATTCATTTATCTTTTCTAAACAAAAAAAAATTTTATTATCTTATATAAAAATATCTTTCAGAAATAATATGATTCCGGAACAGCGTTTTTCTTCACAAAATATTTTCAGAAGAGGGAGCTGATTTTTCATCATTAATATTTTTATCAGATAATACTTTTTTATTTTTTTTTTTATTAATATTTTAATATATATATTAAATATTTATTATATAAAATATTGTTAAATATATTTTTTACTATTTCAAAATTTTTATTATTTTCAGCTTTAACTTTATTAATAAAAAAAAAAGCAATTAAAAAAAAATATTTATAGTTAATTTTTCTAATTTCTTTTTTTTTAAGCCAATCATATTAAATAAATATTAGAAATTAACAAATTAAAACACCTTTATATTTATTGTATTTCTGATGATTCATTTTTATAAATAAATAAATAAATAAATAAATAAATAAATAAATAAATAAATAAACAAACAAACAAACAAATAAATAAACAAATAAATAAATAAACAAACAAACAAACATACAAATAAATAAATAAATAAATAAATAAATAAATAAATAAATAAATAAATAAATAAATAAATAAATAAATAAATAAATAAATAAATAAATAAATAAATAAATAGATAGTTGGAATCAGACAGGTATATCAAACTATGCTGACCGCTGTGAATACAGAGATAATGCATATGAAATTTAGCTTCTCTCTGAAAAACACCAGCGAAAGGATGATATAATAAATGAAAGTTGAATATTATAAATAAAAATAATAAATAATAAATACTAACAATTAACTAATAACAAATAATTAATAACTAATAATAAATAATTAAAAAACTAATAATTAATAATTAATAACTAATAGCTAATAAATAATAATTAATAGTTAATAAATAATAATTAATAAGCAATGACTAACAAATATTAACGAAATAATAATTAAGAAATAATAAATATAAAATAAATAAATAATAATTATATCTTTTTTTTTTTTTAGACTTTGTATATATTAGTTACATTAAAAAACAAAAATAATAATAAAAAGCAAAAAAAAAAAAAAAAAAAAAAAAAAAAAAAAAAAAAACACAATTATAAGCACTTATACTGAATAGTTAATATTATTTTGTTCATATTGCTTTATTCAAAATAAATAATAAATAATTAAATAAATTATTATAGTTGACATCACTCATAATTTAATTATTTAATTTGTAATATTTATTTATTTACATTTAATGATTACTTATATGTATATATAATAAAATATTGTCTTGTATAAATCTATGTTAATTATCTTTTAATATTTATTTAATTAATTTTTAATTTATTCTATGTTATGGAATTCTGTGGAATGTGATTTAAATACTTATTTAATACAGTAAGATAGATCATACACCTATTTTCCTTGTTATATTTCATTAGGAATATTATAGGTCTACATAAAATTAACCATTATATTTTTATTAATATTATTTATTAATATTATTTATTTATTAAATTATTAATTATTTATAATTAATTTTTTAAAAACCACTTATTGTAAATGCACCACTAAAAGTGTTTTTTATACTTAAATATTAATAAAATTCAATACTTTCTTTTTTTTTTTTTTTTTTTTTTTACATATTCTTCCAATATACATTAAAGATAACAAAATTTTAAATGGACTCTTTTTCATACTTTTATAAAATTAATATAATGTTCTTTCAATGAACAGAAAAATAGAATATAATACTAGCATTTATAAAAATAATTTATTAATAATAACAAAACTTTTTTTTTTTTTGAACCGGAGTTTTCATAAGAAAAATGTTAATACATAAAAGTAATATCATAGTTTAAAATCTATTAATGATATATATATTTCTTTTATTATTAAAATAGTGAAAGAAATAAAAGATTTATAGTTTTTACTATAAAAGAAAACAAAATAAATTTTTTTTTTTTAAATATGTTAAATATAAAAAAAATTATAATTAGATTTTGTATCTATTTATTGATATATTATGATGTAAAACATTTAATAATACTACTATTAAAAAAATTTTTATAAAGAAATTTATTAATTATATTTTATTTAAAATTTTAATTAATTTTGATTATTTTCTTATTAATTTATAATTTCCAAAATTTCCCAATTCATACTATTTAATATTTAATATTTTATATTTATTAAAGAAATTAATTATAGATTGACAAGTTTAAATATATTAAAATATATAATTTATATATTAATTAAAATTTAATTAAGGGATTATTTAATTAGAATTAAATATCTTCATTTTATATAATCTTAATTTGTTTTAAGAAAATACATCATATATCATAATGGATTGACATTTTTTAATTTAGTTAAAAATATCTACTTTTTTGTTCATATTTAAGAATAAAAACAATATAATTATTTTAATAATAATAATAATAGATAATAAAAGAAAAAAAAGGCAAATGTTAATTAAAAATAAAGATAATAAAAAGGATAAATCAAATATAAAAGGACATAATATAATATTATTAAATATGCTTAACCATAAATCATTAAAAAATGTAATTAAAATAAATAAATAAATAAAATAAAATTAAATAAAATAAAATTAAATAAAATAAAATTAAATAAAATAAAATATATAATAAAATATAAAATAAAATATAAAATAAATAAAATAAAATATAAAACAAAATATAAAATAAAAAAAAAAAAAGAAACCTTTTATCAAAAGTAAAGATTAATTATTAAAATTTATATTTAATAATTTATGGTAATATATTGTTTTTATTTTTTTTTAAAAAAGTTATCGAAAAATTCTATTTCTTTTTAATTTTGTTCAAAAACTTTAATATTGTCATAATTAATATAATTTTATATTAAATTTTTATCTATAATAGTCAAATTTTTTAAATATACATATTTCCTCTTTACCTTTTGATTTATTTTTTTTTTTATAAAAACGGTTGCTATTTTAATTTTTTATTAATTCTTTATTTAATTTTTAAAAAGATAATTTGTAATTGAAAATTAACAAAAGGTAATTTTTTTTTTTTTTTTTAAAAATTGTTTTA
>JACVTC010000164.1:85000-97500 GCA_016946835.1 Neocallimastix lanati (nom. inval.) | reverse complement strand
AGAATAAAGTGTTTTTTTTTTTTTTTTTTTTTTTTTTTTTTTTTTACTTTATATTTGTTTATTCTCTGTATGACCGGTTTCAATTCTAAATCATTTGAAAACGGTACATCTAGGTACCTAAGTAGGTATAGCC
The DNA here is from genome assembly GCA_016946835.1 of Neocallimastix lanati (nom. inval.). Taxonomy (NCBI): domain Eukaryota; kingdom Fungi; phylum Neocallimastigomycota; class Neocallimastigomycetes; order Neocallimastigales; family Neocallimastigaceae; genus Neocallimastix; species Neocallimastix lanati (nom. inval.). The sequence continues at coordinate 97,367 of JACVTC010000164.1, read as the reverse complement.
ATTCATTCGTTTTAGGTTTAGGTAATGTAGTAACATGATTACCCAGTTAAAATCTAAAATAAATAAAAACAAAGAAGTAACATCTTTAATAAAAAATTGATAGTGTTCGTTTTCCGCTAAACTCTCCCCTGAACCACAAGCAAGAAAGATCATCAAAAAAAATTGAACTAACTTATTATAGGTTCTGTGTTCAGAACTGTGCTGTTAGTTTTTGTGTATATTGATGAGAATTAACAGGAGTGGACTTCTAACTGCATTATTCCTTTTGCCATATCGGTACGGCGTCAGCACTCTTGGTAATGAAAGTGGTTTCACTAAAACCTTTCAAAAAGTAGCTCAAGATGAGCTACTGATGATCGGTATTGTTATTATTAGCAAGATATTCCGTAAGCCCCACAATATACGAAACAGTTAGACCTCTATGAACTTTTTAGGAGTTATTCACTTAAATGTCCCTGACTCATATAAAGCAGAAATTCCACCAAGAAGGAATATATAAATATACCTGTTGATGAAACTTTAATAAAAAAAAAATTAAACTTAAATATTTTTAGAATATGAAACACACATTATAAATATATATATATATTAATTATTTCCTTATTTATTTTATATTATTAAAATTACTTATTTGTTAAAAAAAACTTTATTTATTTATTTTTTTTATTTTTTTATTATAATTTTTTACTCTTTTTTATATATACATATTTAAATTTTTAAATATATAATACATATATATTTTTTTTATTGTTTTAGTATTAATAAAATAATTTTAAAATAATATGTTTTTTTTTTTTTTTTTTTTTTTTTTTTTTTTTTTTTTAATTATTTAAAAAAAAAAAAAAATATCTCATGGATTCATACGAGTACATCCACTGACATCAATTAATTCTTGAGGACAGTCAACCTTAACATAAGTAACTTCTGGATTATCAGCTCCTCTGAACCAGTCAAATTTGAAGAGACAACCTTCTTGCATACTTACTGGTAACTTGTAACAACCTTCACGAGAAGTAACACCACCATTACGGTCACCCCAGTCTTCATCTGGAATATCTGGGTATCTTGGAGAACAACCATTGAATAAACCAAAACCACCACCTGGAATTTGAAGATCGAAGTGACCTTCACCTAAATCACCACCAGTGTTTGTAATTTGAACAATCATTTGCTTACCCTTAATTGGGAAGGAAGTGAAAGTTAAAGCATAACAAGTACAACACCAATCAGCTTCAGTTAAACCTGGAATGTTAGCGGCAGCATAACCATAAGCAGTAACGTCATCAACAGCCCATGGAGTTTGATCTTCACAAGTATAAGTTGGGCCACCTTCACATCCAGAAATCTTTTAATAATAAATTAATGATATAAAATATTATTAGTAAAATAATTATTATATAGTAAAATTGGAAATTTAAAATATATATATTTATGTATAAATATATAAATCAAATAAATAATAAGTAAAATATTATAAAATAGTAAAGTATATATTAAATTAAACAAATAGTAGAATATGGATATAAAGTAGAGATTGAATAATATAAAATAAAATAAAATAAAATAATAAAATAAAATTACAGGGTATATGTAATAATTATTTAAAAAATTGTTATTAAAAAAAACTTACTAAATTATTATCGAGAAGTGCACTTCCATCGGCAGCACATAATTTAATATTAGTCTTGTATTCGAATTTACCTGGCCAAGCACATGACTAAAAATAAAAAAATAATTATAAATATTTGTATATATTTGCCATTAAATAAAATATTTTTAAATATACAAATATTATTACTTACTGGTTTACAACAATCCCAGTATCTGGTAGTGGTACCCTTGTCAGTACCAATTGGCCAGTGGTGTTCAGCATCAGTCCAATCAGCATTAAGGAACTCTATTAATTTATTATTATTATTATTTTTATTATTATTTATAAATTATTAATATTCATGATTTATAATTTATTATTATTATTGTTATTATTTTAAATTATTAATTTTTATTATTTATTATTAATTATTATTATTTATAAATTATTAATATTATTATTTATTATAATCTATTATTATATTCGTGAAACATATTTAAATTTAACAATTTAATTTTTTATAAAATACTATTTTTTTAATATTTTATAATAATTTATTACCATGACATTCATATGGTTTAATTTCACATGGACTCTTGTTTTCCCAACCCCATAAAGAACCATCAGTTTGGGTATCGGTAACAAGACATCCATCACACCAACGCTAATTCATTTTATACATTTTATTAAAAATATTATTAATTGTTAAAAATATTATAATGATAATTATATATAATTTTATACTTACACCAAAGTGTGGAGCAATTTCACAATCAGTAGCTGGACGTAATTCAGCATTTGGATCTGGTTCACATTGAGCATAACTATATACATGTAAATTAAATTATGTATTAATAAATTATATTTAATATTATTTAATTATTTTAATATATAAATATTAATTTATAATTATTTCAATATTTTTATTTTTATTATTATTTCTATGGTTATTTCTATGGCTATTTCTATTATTTTTATTATTAATATTATATCATCATTCTCAATATTACTATTATTATTTATTATTATTATTATTATTATTTATTATATTTACCCATTCTTTTCAATACAACTTAAACCAGCACCACAGCAAATACCTGGACCACAGGCTTCGTATTGACACTTACATTTTTGAGTTGGAACTGGTGCCTTTGTAGTGGTAGTAGTAGTTTTCTTAGGAGTAGTGGTAGTTTTCTTAGTGGTAGTAGTTGTTTTTTCTGTAGCACAATCTTCTTTAATACCACACCATTCTTCATTTTCAAAACCCCATTTACCATCATTATCAATGAAAGAAACTTCACAACCTTTACAGCAATCGTAACCCTATAATTTAATAATAAGATTGTTATTAATATAATTTTTAAAAAATTTTTTTAATACAAATTAATATATCCCTATTTATGATATTCACATAAGCAAGAGACCAGCAACTAGCATTACTTTCTTTGCATGAAGATAAAATACCACACCATTCATTATTTTCAACACCCCAATCTCCATCGCTATCGGTAGATGTTATATCACATCCTTTACAGCATGGGTATCCCTTTAGTTAATTTATTAATTAATTATTTTAATTCAATTATATTTTCAATTTTTTTGCTTCTAAATTTTTTAATTTAAAATTTATTTTATTTTGAATATCATAACATACTAAAGCGGAGGACCAACAAGTATCAAAGCATGAACCTGGAAGAATACACCATTCATTATTTTCAATACCTTTCATATATAATATGAAAATATATTTTTAAATTTGTATTATTTATATGAAAATTGTTAATAAATTCAATTTTAATCGGACAAAAATTCTTATATACATATTTATTTAATATCTGTGTTGGAAATTTACCCCATTTATTATCATCTTCATATTCAATTTCGCAAGTGTTTTTACAAGTACTGTACTATTATTTATTAATAAAATTATAAAATTTTAATTATTATTATTAATTCATAGTTATTTTTTTATTTTTATTATCATTTCCTTTATTTTTTTTTTTTTTTTTTTTTTGTATTTTATTGTATTTAATGATTTCATTTCATTTATAAAAAAAATTTTTTTTTATTCACATTTATTTATTTTTATTGTTCTTATTTTTTATTTATTATTAACTTACTTGAGCTTCACTCTTTACAACAAAGTGTAAGAGAAGAAGTAAAGTGCCATTCAATAGCATCTTCATCTTTAATATTTAAAAACAATTTATTAAATAATAATTGATTTTTTTTTTATATTATTTTATCTAAAAATTTTATTTTATTTTATTTTTCTTTTTTTTTTTTTTTTTTAAATAATCCTCAAATTTTCAAAATTTGATGATTAAAAAATCAATTTTTAATTTCTTTAGAAAACTAATTAAAAAAAAAAAAAAAAAGTTATGTATTAAAAAGAAAGACAAAAATGTATATATATATATAAATACAAAAAATTAGGTATTATTAATAAAATTTTAATAAATTAAACAAAAACTTTAAGCAATAATAAGTTTATAATGTGACTAAATTTATTATTTTTTAAAGTTTTTTTGTTCATATTTCGTTCATTTAATTTTATTATAAATTTATTATTCTTTCTAAAATAAATATAAATATAGTAATTAATATTTAATAAGTTTATTTAATAAAAAATTTTTTTTTTCAAAAGTTCAATATTTAAATTATTTTAATTATTTTTTATTAATTTTTTTTTTTTTCATTATTTTATTGTTCCTCTAAATCCATAATATATTTAATATTAATATTATATAAAGTTTTAATTTATATTTTATTTACTATTTATTTATTTATTTATTTATTTATTTATATAAAATTTTTTTAAATTTTTACAATATCATTTATGAATTATTTATTTTTTATTTTATTATTGATTCATTTCTATTCTTTTATGGCTCCTCAAAATTTAATATTAATATAATATAATATAATTTTTTCTTTTACTCTTATTATTCTTTTTCTTTATTTTCACAATACTATTAAAGAATGAGTAAAATTAATTATATATTAAAATAATTTGTAATCCATATAATAAATTCAATAATATTAAATTATAATTGATATATATTATTATATATTATTTAAATTTAAACTATTACTCATTTATTACAGTATATTACATCTTTAAAATTTCATATATATATGGAAATAAATGTCATATCTTTAATTTATTATAATTGCTTCATTTATTTTTGTGTAGCCTTCACTACAATATGTTAAACTTTAAAAATTATTATTATTTAATATTAATAAACAAAAAGTACCATGAAAATTAATATCAAAAAAAATAAAAAAGAAAAAATTATATTTATTTTTCAAACTTTATTTATTATCAAAATTTAATAGCAATATTATTATTATAATAAATAAAGTTTTCTTTAATTCATTTAAGATTTGTGAAATAGAAAAAAAAAAAAAATCCACAAGATAAAAAGAGATTTTATATATACTATTGAATGTATTATAAATTGTTATAGAAATTGTGTTTGATGAAGTAAGTAACAAAAAGTAAACTATACTTGACAGGCAATTTTTCCTATTTTAAACAATTAACGAGATGTAAGAAAAGTGTATTAGCATATATATGTATTATATTTATCTTAGAAATGAATGAAAAGTCCAGTATATTAAACATATAATAGTCTAGTATATCGTATTAAGAATCGTTTTTATTAGGACTAAATTTATTAGTATATATTATTTATTGTTATGATAGAATATGTTTTTTCTTTTTTAAACACTTTAGGTTATGAGGTTCTTCATTTCATTAATGATGATTAATATTTATGCTATATAATTATTTAATATATATTATTTATTATTATGAAAAAACGTGTCTTTTCTTTAATTAACATTTTTATTTATGATAATTTGTATTTTATTAATGATAATTATTATATTAGCCATAATTACAAATTAAATATATTTTAATGATATAAAAATAATATTTTATAAAATGTTAAATTATTATATCTCAATACTAATTATTTATGTAGATATATTTTTAAAACATCTATATAATAAATACATACTAAAATTATTATCATAAATATAATTTTATTTATTATTTTAATATTATTGTTATTAATCATTATCAATGTCATATGAACATTATGTATATATCATAATATGATACCCCACATAAAGCCTCATTAGTATAACGGTATATATTAATTTTATTAAATTATTTTTCCTGGTTGATTTATAAAAAGTATGTATCATAAATAATAATAATAATAATAATACAAATAAACAAAATATTATTGAAAATAAATAAAATAAAGATATAAATAGCAACATTAAAACCTCTGTTAACTCTAACGACTCAAAACAATGAAAACAAGCTATAAATAAAGAACTTGATAATATGAATAATCAAAAAGTTATGAAAATAATAAAGTTCCTCATAATGTAATACTTATTTGATGGAAGATGGATATTTACAACAAAAGATGACGACAATAATAAGACAAGATGTGTAACCAAAGATTTCAAACAAAGAGTAGGCATAGGCTATTATAATGCATACTCTCCAATAGTACAAACTGATAGTTTTAGAATAACTATTGCAATTGCTGCCAGATTTAACTAGAAATTAAAACAATTAGATTCAAAAGCAGCTTACCTTACTACTAAATTAAAAAAAAAATATATATATATATATACAAAAATGAAAATACCTAATGGAGTTAAAAAATTATAATAAAGATAAATATTGGTTATTAAAAAAAAAATAATTTTTTTATATATTTTAAAGGTTTATATTCAGTACATCAATATATTTTCGAATTATTTTTTACAGCTGTAATTATTGCAAACTTTAAATTTTATTTATTTAATCTTTTATTAATTACATAAATATTTATTTTATAAAAAAAAAAAAAAAAAAAAAATATATATATATATATAAATATTATTTGTTCAATTTAAACTTAATAATATTTAAAATAGTAATGTGAAATAAAAAGTAATATTCAAAATAAAGCGTATAAAATAAATTCAGAAAAAAAAAAAAAGTTCATAGGCAACGAACCTCACCTCCATATTTCTTATTCTGTATTAGGGTTTGAATTGACTATCTGAAAGAAATTATGGTCTTCACCTTCAGAGGCATTGGCCCTAGTAGCCTGTCTTACTTCATTTTCAACGTTGACGCTTCTGGTTTACGCTTATACCATCGGAATAGCAACCCTTGTAGTGTATTAACCCTATACATAATTTCTGAAAAGAGAGTCGCAGATCGCCCTCAAAATTTTTTTTTTTTTTTTTTTTTTTTGATGAAAGAATATATATTTAGATTTTCTCTTAATGATAATTTGTTCTTTTCCTTACATGGTATATAATATAATATCATTTTTCATGTCTTTTCGACCATTTTTAATTAAAACTTTAATTTTAATTTTCTCTAAATATATCTAATTATGTATTATTTAAAAAAAGTTATTTTGAATTTATTTTAAAAAAATAAAATATTTATTTAATTATTTATTATTGATATTTCAATAATATATGAATGTATTTAATATAATAATTAAGAATAATTTATATTAAGAAAAGATAAAAGTATATATATTAATAAAAGTAAAATATTAATATAAATAGTATTGAAAATAACATTTATATTACATATTATTAAATTAATAATATATAATATTTATTTATTATTAAATAAATATTATTTTATTAATACTAAATTATAATTTATTAAATAAAAAATTAATATAGTATTATTATATTAATATTAATATGATAATATTAATATTTAATAATAATTATTTATTAAAAATATATATATACATTTATAATACATATAATCGATTAGTTTATATCTATACAATTAAATATTAGTCATTAATTGATTATATTAAATTATTTAAAAAAATTTTTTTTATTTATTGTATTTATTAATATTTATTATACTCCTTTTTCTCTTTTTTTAATTTTCTCTCTCTTTTTTTTTTTTTTTTATTTAAAAACAATAATAAATATATGTGTATATACAATAAAATAAAAATAGAAATAATTTATTATTTAATATAATTTTATTGTTATACGGCTTCTTTTGTGACCAAAAACATGAACGGTTTATAATATTTATTATATAAACAGCATAATCATAATTAATTAAAAATATATCAAAATTAAAAGAAGTTAAAATCAAATTAATAATAATTTTTCTTCTTATTATTATTATTTTTTTTTTTTTAGTATTTTTATTTATTTTTTATTTATTTTTATTTTATTTTATATTATATTATTTTATTATTTTTTATTTCTTTTTTTATATTTTATTATAAATAATAAAGGTATTTACAATTTATTTATCATTACTACTTCTTTATATATATATATTATTTTATTCTGTTAACAGTATATATGTTTATATACCCTTTTTAAAGGATTTGTTGCTTTTTTTTTTAATAATATATATATGCTATGAAAAAAAAAATGGTTTAAAAAAATATATTACAATATTAAAAATTAAAAAATTTTTCTATTTTTTTTTTTTTTTTTTTTTTTTTTGTAAAAAAAAAAAAATAATTATAATGATAATAAATTTCTATACAATTCTAAATTTAATATATTAAAAAAATAAAGAAATATTTTTTCTTACTTATATTCTAAACTTATGAATAAAAATATATAAGAAATAAATTTTAATATTATTCTAATGGTAATTTTATTTAATAGACTTTCTTTCTTTTAAAAGTGAGACTATTAAATATATATATATTTTATAAATATTAATTAAAAAAAAATTTATTAAAAGTTTTAATATTTATTAATAAAAATTAATTTATTAATTTATAATTATATTATATATTATAAATATTTTTAATTTTTATTTTTATTTATTAAAATACTATCAACTAAAGACTTTCTATTACCATGACTATCATAGCTATTTCCACTGCTATTATGATGATGATGATGGTGTGAACGAATTGAGTTAGTAGTTGGTCCATTTACTTTTTTCTGAATCTTAATTGATTGAGGTTTTTCTATCGTTATTGATATTGGTTCATTATAATTTGTTTCATTTAAATTAACATTATCAAAAATTTCATTACCATTCCCTAATTTTGGTTGAATGCTACCATCTGATAAACTTGCCTGATTGTGCATCATCATATGTTTACGCCTAGCTTCTAATTCCCAAGGTTGTGGTAAGGTGTTATAACCTGTATTTCCTTCCACCTTAATGGCATCATAATATATATTTTCACCTTTATTAGCAAATCCGTCTTCAGAATCACCATCACTATATCCATTGACACTTTTATATTTTTTATATTGCTTATTTTGATGTACAAAATGACCAATAACAGTGAAGCATAATAATGCACCAATAGTTGGAAATGTAATAAGCTTTACAATACTTGCTTTATTATTTTTTGTTGTTTTAGTATTTTTATCTTCACTAAGTAAATCATTAATAGACCATATACACAATCCACTCATAGTAGCAGTATTATTATTAGTATATGCCCATACTCTAATAAAATATTTTTCATTCTTCTTTAATTTTAAGTATGGATTCCAATTAATTTCATTTACATTACTTGGAATATTATCATCAATAACAATAGTTTCTGTCGTTGGGTATGCAAAATAATCATTCTTCCTTGTTAAATTAGTATGTAGTTCAATTTTTATTGTTGAACTTGGTTCCATACCATCAATTGCTTGCCATTTAATATCAACAACTGAGTTTTCATCAAACACATTTGGAGTGCTTATTGCAATTTTAAAACCATTTTTATCTAAATTAATAATTAACATTTTTTTTAAAAAAAAAAAAAATATTAGAGACAATTTTTAAATTCGATATTTCTTATTTAACATTATTAATATAGCATTTAGATAATAGTTACCAAATTCATTCCATCTAATTACTATAATTATTTGCATTTATTATATTGGAAAAAGATAAAAAAATATATATATTATTATGCATAACTTAATATTTATTTATTACAAAAACTATAATATATCATTTTTAAAAAAAAAAAAAAAAAAAAAAAAAAACTCACAACCCAAATCGGCTTTTTCAATCTCAATAGTTTCAATTCGTTCTGCTTTAGCTTTTTCAATCCTTATTAAAGAAGAAGAATTTGAATTATCTTGAGAATCGTTATTGGTTGATTTGTTATCACCATTACTATTATTACTTTCAAGTACTTTATCATTATTGCTATCATTTGAAGTAGCTGAAGAAATTCCTTGATTTTTATTTATATTACCATTTGAATTAGATGATGAATTTTTATTTGAGTTACTACTAGAACTATTACTAGAGCTACTGCTTGAACTTTTACTTAAACTATCATCTGAATTTCTGCTTGAATTGTCACCTGAGCTTTTGCTTGAACTATCACTTGAACTACTGCTTGAACTTTTGTTTGAACTATCACTTGAACTACTGCTTGAACTTTTGTTTGAATTATCTCTTGAACTACTGCTTGAACTTTTGTTTGAATTATCACTTGAATTATTTTTTGAGCTACTACTTGAATTACTGTTTGAACTTTTGTTATTATTTTCATTTATATTATCCGATTTTTGACCAGAAACAGAAATTACTTTTGGTAAAACTTCCTCTTTATTTGTTGTTGGTTCATTATTATTTTGACATTGAATTGCTAAAAACAATAATGTTAAAAATACGAGAAATAGAAAATTATGTTTTCTTAAATTCATTTTAAATTTTGTAAATATATAAAATTATTGTATATAAAATTATTGTATATAAAATATATTTATATTATCTTTAAAACAAATAAAAGAAATATAGAAATTTTAACAATATTTTATGTTTTATTATAGCAAATAATATTTTCTTTTTGTCCAATTATTAGCTTAATATTACTATTTAATCAAATTAACTAATATTGAATATTATATATTAAATATTTACTTTTTTAAAAATATTTTTGAAAATATAACAATATTTTATGTTTTATTATAGCAATAAATATTTTCTTTTTTTCCAATTATTAGCTTTTTAATATTACTAATTAATTAAATTAAATAATATTTAAATTATATGTGTAATATATACTATTTAAAAAAAACTACTATATTTTTATATCATAGTTAAATAAATACATTATTTTTATATTTAAAATATAAAAAAAAAAAAAAAAAAAAAAAAAAAAATAAGATAAAAATATATATATATATTTTTTTTATTTTATATTTTTGCTCAATTTATCAATAACTATAACTATATATTAATAAATTTAATATGTTAGTAAATTTATTTAATAAGTTTATAAATTAATATAATATTCATAATATTCATAATATTCATAATATTCATAAAATAAAGTTTAATATTTTAAAATATTGATTTAATTCAATATATTATACTATAATTAAAATTATTATTTACTATTTTTTTAAAAAACAAAATAATATAAAAATATAATAAAAAAAAAAAAAAAATAGTACAAAGAAATTCATTATTTTTATTGGTGTATTATTAAATATAAAATTTACTATTACAATATTTTATTAATATATTTTCATATATATTAAGAATTTAATTTTATATAAAATTATTAAAGTTAAATATATGAAAATCTATAATTTTTTATTTAAATTCATTAGTATTGTTGACTTTATTGGTTAATATTACTCAAATTTATAAATTTTTTATTAGTACTATGAAAATAGTATATTGTATTTACTTAATAAATTATTATATATTAGTCTTTATATAAATTGTTAATATATTATAACGGTGTCACCCGTTTTAAATTATTATTATATTAATTTTTTTATTTAAATTTCATATTTTAAGAAAAGAAAAACAGATAAAATATTAAACTTCCAAGTAATTAATATATGATAGTATACTATAATATATTTTAAAATTGAATTAATAAATTTTATTAATATTTAGTATTAATGTTAAATATAATTTATTATTTATTATTTATTATTCAATTATTTATTATTTATTATTCAATTATTTATTATTCAATTATTTATTATTTATTATTCAATTATTTATTATTCAATTATTATTTATTATTAATGATTTATGATTTATTATTTATGATTTATGATTTATGATTTATGATTTATTAGATGTTTTTATATATTATTACATAAAATATTACTAAAAAATATCAAAAATTCCATATTGTATGAATAATTACTAAAAAGAAATTATAATCAAAATCAAATTAATATATACTGAATTAAAATTAAAAGCCTTTTTAAAATTAATTAAAAGTTTTATTATTCATATTAACAACTTAGTATTCAATTAAATATTTCATTAGTTCAATAAGTTTTTTTTTTTTTATCATATAATAAATAGAATTATTATTTTTTCTAATATACAGAAATTTATCTTTTAAAATCAATTTATTTTATTTATTTATTTATTTATTTATTTATTTATATAAATATGACAATATTAAAATCGGATAAAAAAAGAAAAGTATATCAATTAAATAATAATAATAATAATAATAATAAATAAATAAATAAATATTTGAGAAATTTTAATTAAATTATTAATATTAAAAATATTAATATAGGATAATTCTAATGATTAAAATAAAAGTATAAAATGAAATAATAATTAAAAAAAAAAAAAGTAAATAATAATCATTAATGCCAAATATTATATTAAATTTTAAAAAAAAAATTTTTTTTTTCTTCTCTTAAAATGTAAATTAGTCCATATTTATAATATATATGACATTGTTATTTTGCTAAATAATTTAATAAAATGTAAATTAGTCCATATTATTAATATATATG
>JACVTC010000164.1:0-75000 GCA_016946835.1 Neocallimastix lanati (nom. inval.) | reverse complement strand
CATTAATTTAACAAATTTATTAAATATAAAATATTATTTCTTTTTAACTTTTAAAAAATTAATTAAATGTAAGGAACTTTAATAATAAATATTAACTATTATTAACGTATTTATTTCGTTATTATAATTAATTTTTGTTAATAATTATTAATATTATAATAATGAGTTGATAATTATATTTCCATTGATACATAAATATTTTTTTTTTCTAAATAATATTTTTTTTTAAATTTCTTAACTATTATTTCATTAATTCGACAATTAAGAAAAATAAAAATAAAATGAACATTAGTTTAATTATTTATAATAGTATTTTTATTAAAATTTTAATACATTGCGTAAAATGATAAAAACTTAACATATTAGAGTATATTTAATGTTTAATAACATTTTCATATATTCTTTAAAAAAAAAAGATATATATCTTTATATGAAATTGATGAAAGTTGTGTTGGTTTTTACATCAATTAAATTAATATTTATATTTTTTTTAATTAATAATTTAGTAGTCATTAATAATTAAATTAAATTATTAATAATTTTTAATGTTTTATAATCTTTAATTTTTTTTTGGTACTACTCATTCTTTAAAAATAAAATTTCCATTTAATTCCACAATCTAACCTAACCATATATTAATTATTAATTAATAATTTATAATATTTTTCTATTTTCATTTTTTTTTTTTTTTTTTTTTTCTTTATTATTAAAAAGAGAACATTAGAATAAAATGGATTTCTTTCCTTTATATCAAGATATTGTTTCAAGTAGATCTTATTATGAAGAAGCTGATTATATAAATAAAGATTTGGATGATGTTCCAGAGGAATTTAAATTACCTTATATAATTGTAATGATATTATAATAATAAAATAAAATAAAAATAAAATAAAATAATATAAAATAATGATAATAATAATAAAAATATTAATATTTTTAAGTTATAAATATACTTATAATGCTTTTTAAAATTTATTAAATAATTTATTTTAATATATTAATTGTTAATAATATTATAAATATATAAAAATAATTTAATTTATTTGCAGTGGTCTTCTGATGTTGAAGATAAATTAAATGAAGTTTTAGATGTATCAAACATTATCTTTGGTTTAAAGCAAGCTGGAACAGCATATGTAAATGCTTACTTTCCAAATAAAAAAACTATTGGAACTTTAATATTACCTGAAATAAATATGGTAAATTGAATATTATTTTCATTAAATACTTTTTTATCTAATTATTTTTATTAATATATTATATTATATTTTTATTAATTAATAATTAAAATTAGTCAAAAAATTGTTTAAATCTTGAAAATTCTTCAAATAAATTATGTAATATTTATTTGGTTAATGAAAAAAAACCAACATTAGTTGTTACTTGTAATTATAATATTTCTCAAGAAAGAGCTTATTCATGGAGTAGACATCTTTTATCATATGTTAAGACTAAAAAGTATTTATTATGAAAATATATTTTTTATTATATATATAATTTTTATATTCTAAATAAGATCTGTGAAAAAAAAAAAAAAAAAAAAAAATTAACAATTTTATTATATATTAAGTGTTATAATTTATGATACATTGGATGCTACTGAAATTAAGACAGATATCTCTAGTGAAGGATTACCACATCCTCCATATTTAAGAAGATTAAACACTTCGAATTTCTCAATTGTAATTAATTTAATAAATATTAAAAATAATAAAATTCTTTTGTATTTAAAAGAATATAAATTAAAATCAATTATTATATTTTATAATAATGTTAATATTAATAAAATATTAGAATGATGACATTAAAGTACTTGAAACTCCAAATTTTGTACAAGGTTGTTCAGCATCTATTATGTCATGGGTGAATAATATATAAATAATATAAAAGTTTTAATAATATTTTAATATTTTTAAAATAGTATAAAATATTTTTTTTTATTAAATTTTAATTATTTTTTTTATAGTGTGAAATTAATAATGTTAGGGCTGTATTATATTTAAGTCTTAATGAAAATATTTATGGAAAGTCTGAATCTACAGTAGAAACAATTGAAGCATTTGAAAAAACTCTTAAAACTCTTATACAAGAAGAAGCTATTTCTTCAAGAAATCCCTTAAGCTCTGAACAAATTAAAGTTATATATAAACAATACTTTGTTACTAAAAGTAAAACAGCAAACAAATCATTACTTTACACTTAAGTAAAATAATAAATAATAAATAATAAATAAAAACATAAAAAAAAACAAAAAAACAAAAAAAGAAATTAATAAATAAATAAAAATTTAAGTATATATTAATTTTGAAAAAAGAAATAAATAGAATAAAAATAAGATTAATAATTATTAAATATTTATTTTTAATGTTAATAAATTCATGAGAGAAAAAATCAATATATATTTAAATAAATTATATTATTAAAAAAATATATATATTTCTTATTAATATTAAAAAAAAAAAAAAAAAAAAAAAAGACTAATAAAATCAAGTTAATAATAAAAATCGCTTTTAAAATATCTTTAAACTGAAATAATTATTTCATTGCTATTATATATATTAACTTTATTTGGTTTATAAATGATTAATTTTTTTTTTTTTTTTTTTTTTTTTTTTTTTTTTTTTTGTATCTTCTGCCTTTCTGTTATACTATGAATTCCTAGAATTTTTCGAAATAAAAACTCTTATGATGTAACTAGATTACTTGAAAATAAGAATTTTCATTTCGATATTGATAATTTAAACCTAATAATTTAATATAAAGAGTGGTAACACCATTATGTATAACTATATTAGTAGAATCTTTTATATGTATGGACGAATATTAATTGATAATACTGGAATATTATTTATATACCTTTGTCATTTTCATTTGAATAGATAGATACATAAAATATGATGAGTATATCACTTCGTACATTTAATCAATGATTAAATTTTGTTTTATAAAAGAAAATCCATATTCTGAAATGCGTTTTCTTTTCTATCTTCTTGTTATTTTTTCTTATTATAATAGAATTATTTACTATGCTTTTTTTATGAAGTGTAAACGAAGCAGGAATTATTGGCTGTTTACAACAAATGAATTATGCAATATTTGATTTTTTTTTTTTTTTTTTTTTATAATTTTTTACATAAAGGTCAGATATGTGTTATATCTTCGCAAAAAAAATTTACAAGAAAGGATGTGTAATTATATAATGAAGTTGTACTCTTCTTAAATGTCCTGGACAATTAATAATTAGCTTATGTTGTTTACAAGATAACTGTGATTTCAATTCTTATGAGGTAGTATTATCCTTAATTCATTTTTTTTTTTTTTTTGGATATTAAAAATTCAAGGCTGTCATATAGTTCAAACCTAAGATATATTTTTTATTCTCATTAAATTAATAATTTAGATGTATTTAATTATAGAGATATATTATTTTCAAATTATATTATTTTACAAATATTGATATATTTAAAGTTTTATAAGTACATAGAAGACTTAAGTATATAAATTCAATAAAAGGTATAATAATATTATCGTTAATATATATGCTAATATGCTTTTTTTGCGATAATATGGCCTAGCTGAACCAGTAGAAGATGTATAATTACTTGATTTGTCTCGTATAACTAGTTGTGGTATCAAAATGATAAATAAGACTATCAGAAATATCGATAGACTCAATACTTATGGTTCGAGTGTATCCATGTAGAAAGAAAGTCCCGAAACATGTATATATTGCTAAAATAAAACAAAACAACATCTTAGCTATTTATAAATTTTCAAGTCTTTAATTCGTAATATGTTTATCATTTCTTTGTTTAATGCTATTCAAATATTAATATATATACAATTTTATTGTATATATTTATTGATATATTTAACATTCAGATATTTATTATTAATATTATACTAAAATTATAAAAGTAAATTTATCTATATAACATAAATGTAATATAGATATAAATAACAAAATAAAGACTAAATATCTAAATATCAGATGATGAAAATTGCAAAAGGGTTCCCTGTTACGGATTAGACCTATGCACTCCATTTCGAAATTCTCAGATACACTAAACATTAAATGATTGATAATAATAACTTGCAGGGTAATCCATCTGTTTTAACAGTAACAAAGAATATTATTTTTTACAAGATCATTGGTGATGTCGAATATTGCCTCCAGTGATAGAGTGATTAGTTTTTGGAATTCAAAACAAGTAAAATAAATAATCTAATATGAAAATGTCACCTCTTTCATGATTAATATCTCTTGACAAATCAATTTCGAATTGGTTTTTATCCTCATACATGGTTACATCAATTTGTACATCCCTATGAAGAGTATGCTATTTTCTATATTTTATAGTTGGAGTAATGAATTGAAAACTATTCAACTCCTTATTAGATTTGTTTTTAACCGTTACCATTTTCAGTCTCAGGAGAACAGTTGTTTAGATAACTTACTATATCACTTACCTTCAAATTGGTTTCGATGGTAAGAACATTTTCGCAAAAGAAGTAATAAGGCCGACATCAGCATCATCTTTTCGATATATTCGACTTTTTCGTAGCGTTTCGGAATCTTTTTTTTTCGAGTTGGCTTCGACATATGTATATAATTTTAATATCTTTGCATTTACTATGTTTTCTTTTTCCTTTTTCTTTGTATAAGTTTACAACATGATCGTTATTTATATTGACAGAATAGTTTGAATTATATATAATTCTGTATCTTGCCGTTTTATTTTCATTGTATAGTTATTCATGGTAATGACGGCTCTTACTTTTTATGAAATTATTAACATTGATATTGATGTATTTATTTCTTAATCTAAATTCCAATTCAAACTCTTCATACATAAATTGTAAAATTTCTATGATGAGGAGGGGATCTAAAAAAAATCATGAAAACCTAATTCATCAAATAGTAAAATAAATAATAATTTAAATAATAAACTTCTTACTGCAGGTGATAAAAGTTTACATGAATTTTCATATGAACGCTTCAATAAAAATAAAGCACATCAATATGATAACAATATTAATGATATACATAAAAATATTGAAATTTCTAATAAAACTATGGATCATAAAAATTGTTCAAAAAATGTTGAAAATTTTAATAATAATTTTTTTTTTTTTTTTTTTTTTTTTTACCAAACAATGACAATAAATCTTCAAAATTCTAATACATCCTCAAATAAAATTATCAATAATTCACTTACTTTTTCTAATATGGAGAATAATAAATTTAATAATAATTATACTTCTAGTGTCATTTCAAATACTATTATAATTCCAATGATTCTTGTGGTATTTCTTCAAATGACGACCATAATTCTAATACATCTCAAACTAATAATAATAATTATTAAATTTCAATTTTGACTATTTAATTAATACCTGTAATAAACTACAAAATCCTGATAATTTATACTAATCTCATATTACAATAGCTCAAAATATCATTAAATCTAAAGAAAATAAAAATTATAGATGATTATCATTTTTTTTTTTTATATATTATTAATTATAATATAATTAATTGTAATTATTTCATTATATATAGAAGAAATATGTATGATTAATATAAACTTTAAAATAAATTATGAATACTTTAAGTTATATACAATAAGAATATCGTAAAATATATTAAGAAGAAATTAATTATTTAATTAAATATACTTGATACTATAATTAATAGTATATATATAAATATTGAATAAGAAATTATTTCAAAATATTATAGACAAAAAAATTTAATAATTTAATATACGAATATGTTTGTTACACAGATATTTTATATAAAATATCATGAATGAACTATCCACTTCTCTTCTTGACTTTTTATATTAAATAAACAACATATATCAATAATAATAATAATAATAATAATAATAATAATAATAATAATAATAATAATAATAATAATAATAATAATAATAATAATAATAATAATAATAATAATAATAATAATAATAATAATAATAATAATAATAATAATAATAATAATAATAATAATAATAATAATAATAATAATAATAATAATAATAATAATAATAATAATAATAATAATAATAATAATAATAATAATAATAATAATAATAATAATAACAATAATAATAAAATAAAATAAATAAAATAAAATATAAGATTGAACAAAATTCAATATAAAATATAAAATATAAAATATAAAGTATAAAATATAAAATTTAAAATATAAAATATAAAATATAAAATATAAAAAAAATATAAAAATATAATATATTAAATATTAAATATAAAAAAAAAAATGTATACATTTATATTTAATTTATTTAAAATTCCAAAAAAGGCAAAAAAAAATTTTTTAAATGCAGTCATTAAAAATTTTTTCAAAAAAAAAAAAAAAAAAAAAAAAAAAAAAAAAAAAAAAAAAAAAAAAAGATCAAAAATCTTATTTAGGGCTTAAAAGAGTATGAATTATTTAATAAAATAATAATAAAGATTTATAACTTTTATTCTTTGAAAATAATATTTTTTAATAAGTATTCTATTCTAATAAGAATAGTATTTTTCAAAAATAAAAGAGAATATAATGAAATTTTTATTGAAATAATAAAATATTAGAATAAAAATAAATTAAACTTGAAATTTCTTTGAAATTTCAAGATATAATATTTAAAATTAAATTTTAAATAAGACGAAAAATTTAAATTCAGTATTCATTTAAAATTATAATAATAACAAAAAATAGAAAAAGAAAATTTTATAAATAATTATTTTATATACATAAAAATGATACATTATTTACTTTTTTCGTTTTTTTTATTGAATAGTATAACCCAAACCATTAGTCAGAATATATTAATTTCAACCAATTATACAAAATTTAAACTCTCTGATTCTGATTCTAATAGGTATTTTTATGTGTTTTAATTAATTAATTATTTATTTATTACTATTATTTAAAATTTATAAATTATTAATTTCATAAATTTATTAATTTTTTTTTTTCTCAATATAAATTTAGAGTAATATGTACAGAAAATACAGATTGTCCATTTGGTTCATTTTGTAATGAAAATTTATGCTTATTTAATTCTCTTTTGTGTTATGACAGGGAAGATGCCAATTGTATGTATTTAAATGAAACCATTTGGGATCCATTTAAAGAAAAATTAAGAGATGATTTTAAAAATATTCAAGAAATTCCATTAATAAAAACATGTACGATAGATGAAATTATTGAGAAGAAATGCGAAACAAAAAAATGCTACGAGAATAAAGATTGCTTTTCTGGTTTATGTTATTCGGGTTATTGTGCTACAAAGGAAACAATTTATTATTGTAAGGATTATAATTCTATTGGATTTACTTGTAAAAGTTTTAATAATATGAAATGTTTAAAAAATTCAGATTGTTCACATACGTTTTGTAATAATTCCTTCTGTACTCCTAGTTATTTAGTAGATTATACAAATATTAAAAATAGTATTAGAATTATTCTTTTAATACTATGTTCATTATATTTAGTAAATAAATATATAAAGAACAAGAAAAGAGGAACTTAAGGAAGAACTGAAAATATGTTATATGCATAATAATATTAAAAATATACTATGATTAAATATATCAATATCTATATCTATGTATTAATATTATATTTATATATCCATATCCATATTTCTATCCATATTTCTATGTATCTATATATTATGTATAAAATTATATCCTTCAATATTTATAATTTTTTTTTATAATTATTTGTTTTTTTAGTTTTATCCATGTTAATTATTTAGTTTTAATAATGAATTATAAATTTATAATTAAAAAAATAAATAATTCAAATGATTATTTAATTGTCATCACTATCATAACAAATAATAAAATAAAAAAAAAAAATAAAGAATAAAAATGACTTAAAAGTCTTTTGCATATATATAGCATATATATAATGGTAAATTAATGAATATGAATTTCTTTTGTATTAAATAATATGATATTTTATAAATATTATATCATAAACTAATAGAACGATTATGCTATATATATTTAAACTAAAAAATATAGTTTTTAATATTAACTGCCCCATACCTCATTTAGTTTGTTGTAATTGAAAGGATTATATTTAATTTATTTAAGAATAATAGAATGATATTTATGAAAAATTCAAAATAAAGTAAAAAAAAAAAAAAAAATGATAATGAATATCACAAATTAAAGTTATTATATTTATTAAAGATAGTATATTTAATAATTAGTAAATTTTTAATTAATTTATTTATTAATATTAAAATTTTTATTTTTTATTAAATGTGGATTATTAATTTTAAAATTTAAAATAACCAAAATTAATTTTTTAATCAATTTAATATAAAAATAATATTGTAAAATTTTATTTTATTTTTTTTTCCTCCTTAGAGACTTATCACATTCTATAGAGTTTACTGATGAAAGACCAACTTAATTCTCGTGGTGTTGAGGGTGATGGTAAAAAATCCAAACATGGATGTTTTTGGTACAATTGCTTATTTCAGTTTTTTGTAATTGATAATTTTTATCAAAGTTTTTAATTTAAAAAAATTTTAAGAAATAGTATCATTTTTCTTCCATGTATCTTTTTTACGTACTTTCATTTTTTTCATGTATTTACTATTTCTTCATGTATAAATTAATCATGTATAGTACTATAATATTATATTTATCAAGCTTTTTTTTTTTTTTTTTTTTTTAATTTTTTTGGATGGCTATGAAATTATGATACTTTTTCACATTCCTATAGGAATTAATTGGTTTCACTTCCTGTATTTTTTTTTTTCTTTTCAATTTCTTAATATATTTTTGATATTTAATATCTTTTACACTTTTTTATAAAAAATAATTTATTTTTATTAATATTTTCATTTCCTCACTATTAATTATATGATAGAGTATTTTTAGATATCAATAGAGAACAATAAAAAAATTAAAACTTAAATTTATACAAAATTTTTACAATTAAAACTAATCACTAACAATTTGAATTTTTTTTTTTTTAGGTTGTAGATCGGAGTGAAATAAATACAATTCAAAAAAAAAAATAAAAATAAAAATAAAAATAAAAAAATTCTCCAAAGAAAAGATCTTATTCTTAGAATTTCTTCTCAATGGTTTATTATGGATATGGTTTGTAACTAGTTTACTTGGTCTAATGATTGAAAGAATTCTTGTATTGACTTTATAGTTATTAACAACAAATTAAGAGATTATCAGATTATTGCTTTTCTATGCAACTCTTTTAACGATATCTCTGACCATTTACCACTTATTATTTCTTGTAAAACATCTCCTGATGGTTTTACTACACCGTTTCCTGGTAAGAATATTTAATGGTCTAGTCGAATTTGTAAGGATAAATATGAAGCAATTTTCTCTCATAGTAAATTCACATGTTTACTGGATGAATTTGAGCATAATGATAATCTGGACTCTATCACAGAGCATTTATTTTATAAAAGGATTAAAAATTTTAAACTTAGAAGTGATTTACATAATCTTCAAGCATTTTGTGATTTTTAGATTGTAATAATTATAGTGATATTTTACTTATAAATGCCGGATTAACGATTTTGACAAAAAACGTTACTAAAAGAATTGTAGACTTTGCTTTTACTCATGGAATTATTAGATCAGAACAATTTGGTTTTAGAAATAATGAAGAATATATTAGTTTGTTTGTGTCAATTCGTGAAATTCGCCAAAGAAAAAAATTTAATGATCAATTTATCTTTCTTGTTTTTCTTGACCTCAAAAAAGCTTATGATTCAGTTCCAATTTATAATATACATGCAAAACATAATAATATTGATATATGTGGTAAATGCTTTCAATTCATTACTAATCTATACCTTACTTTAAAAGCTCATCGAGGGTGCTCTTTATCACCTATTTTATTTAATATATTTATCAATGACATATTTGATAAATACAAAAGATATGGTATGATTACTGAAAGAAAAAAGCGTTGTAGTGTCCTAGTTGCTGATGATATTGTTTTGTTGGCCCCTACAAAATCCTCTCTAAAAACCTTTTAAATAAAGAACGTGATTGGGATATCAAAAACGAAATGACTTTTGGAAATAGTAAATGTACTATATTTGTTGTTAAATCAAAAAAACTTTATATTTTCAAGGCATTATGAAAATTCTACATTTAAGCTTGACATGAACCATCTACGGATCACTAATCAATATACATATATTTAAAATACTTTTCAATGAATTATTGGATTTGGAAATTATTATTGCTATGATGAACAGTAAAATAAATTATAGGGTTAATTCTTTCTTTAGATTTTTAACCAATAGGAACGTACATTACTACTTTAAGACTCGTATTCTAATTTATTTTGCCTTTAATTCATTTATGCAAAAATAAAAAACACTGAAAAAGCTTATGTTTCTTTTACTTAAGGTTTGTCTTAGATTTTTTGGTTTAATAATAAAACCTGGAGAAATAAGAGGGTTTTACTGAGAAAATGTTCATTATACAAGTACCTCTGCGATTAGATCAATTAAATACAAAAAGTGTTTAAATTTGGTTTTAAAAAGCTTATTCAATGTCTATCTCTAGAATTGTCACAATTTTCTTTTGGATTTTTTTTTTTTTTTGATTGGACGAATTAAATGTGGATTCAAATTTGATGTGAAACTTTATGTAAAAACCAAACTCGTACCAGAAAATTGCTCAACATGTTACCCTTGTTGTGTTGTAAGTAACAGCATACCTAATTTTACACAATGGATACTTTTATGTCCTAAATTTGAAGAATTTAGGCAACAATTCATTCAATTTTATGATGAAATTTAAATTAATTTTCTCTATTTAGTCATGGAAATCACTGAACATTCCTAATGATAAAGAGGAAGATTTTTGATGATAATATTAATTTATGCTGCCATCTTCTTGACGGAAATGTTGTATATGAAATCTTAAAGATCGGTTAGGGGGAAATTAGGCGTTTTATTAATAATATTTTTTAATCACATTCGAGAGAGTCTTCTTTCTTGATTTCATATTTTGCGGGGCTTATGGAATTCCTTACTGAGGTTATGTCAATTGTGATCAGTGGTTTTTTGCTACGATCAATTTGCATAATATTAGAACTACTATTTTCAAGAGTGGTGACGTCGAAACGATAGCGCAAAGAAGAAATTCTGACATAGATTCGAATGATAATTATTATACACATAGTGTTATTATCGATGAATGGGAAGAGTTTAAGGCCATTTCATTCTCGAAATTCATAATATACTTTTTATTTAATATTAATGTAAAAAATTTCATGTATTTTATTTTCATGTATTTATTATGAAATAAAAGTTTATAAAATTTATAATAGATTAGTATATATGTATATTCAATTTTTCTTTTTTTTTTTAAATATATTATAATAAAAGTAAAAAATACATACATGCATATATACCTATATATAAGTTTCAATAAAACTATATTTATATTTTTGTGATGACAGAATTAGATGAAAGAGTTTTTTTTTTTTTTTTTTTTTTTTTTTTTTTTTTTTTTTTTTTTTTTTTTTTAATTTTTTTATTACAAGTAATATATAATTTGAAAGTGAATATATATATATATATATATATATATATTTTTTTTTTTTTTTTTTTTTTTTTTTTTTTTTTTTTTTTTTTGATTTAATGACATTTTAAATTCAGTTTTTATTCATATTAAATGACGGGCATTTTTTAGTAAATTGTATTATTAAATAAAATATATATTTTAATAATATAGAAAAGTGTATTAACTCTAAAAAGTATTAATTCTAAATTATTTTTAGAGGTTTATATAAAATATAGTAAAAAAAAAAAAAAAAAAAAAAAAAAAATTCAATAAAAATAGTTATATTAAATTATTTTTGATAATATTATATTGAATACAAAAGATATTTATTATTAAAAATATTTATATAATTTATATTTTTTTAATACAAATAAAAAAAAAATTTTTTTTTCTTAAATTTATGACATTTGTATCTGAAAAGTTAACTACCTACTTGCCTTAATAAATAAATAAATAAATAAATAAATAAATAAATAAATAAATAAATAAATAAATAAATAAATAAATAAATAAATAAATAAATAAATAAATAAATAAATAAATAAATATATTTAAATTATTGAAATTGTTTATAAAAAATAATATTTATATAAAAATATTCATATAAAAGTTAATTACGCTCTTGCTTTACAAAATAAATTATGTTTATATTTTAAGTGAACAACACTATCATCCTTTGAATTGCAATTACTATCAAAATATAATTCTTTCTAATATATTCCATTTATTAATATTTACTTTTAACTGATATTTAATTCAAAATATTTACCTAATTATCCTATAAGTTATAAACAAACATTAGTAAAATATATTTTTTCATATAAAACATTACACATTAAAGAATGAATTTTCTTTGTTATTACTATTAAAATATAATTTTCATATTTTCTATTTATTAATATTTACTTTGAACTTAATGCATAATTCAAAATATTTACTTAATTTATAAACAAACAAAAATAAAAGATATTTTTTTATATAAAACATTATATTTTAAGGAATGAAATTTTTTTATGTAATATATTTTTATATTTATTACTTTATAAAATAATAATGTCACATTTTATTTATATATAAAAATACTCTATACATATTGATTAACCATATATTTAAAATAATAAAATAATTATAAGAATAACAAATAATAAATATACCAATATTTACATATTATATTATTATTTCATATTTTCATAATATTTTAAATTAATAAAAAAATTAATGAAAAACTTCTAATTTATTATAATGAATTTTGTAATTTTATTATTTTTTAGGCCATAGTAATTTGACTACGAACACTTTCCAAACCTCTACGCTTTGAACGTTTAACTAAGAAGAATATTCCAGCAGATGATACTACTGCGGCTCCTGCTAAACCAGAAGCGATCTTAGCAGGATCAATAGGAGTATTAGCTTTACTCTCATCATCAAGAGCAACTGTTGGTTTATTAGTAACACCTGTATCAGCCTGTGAAGTAGAATTTTGTGCAGCAATTGGAGCAGCCTCACCGGAAGCACCAGTAAATTCAATAGCTGCTTGAGTAGTTGGTTGAGCATCTGGAGTAACAGGTGTAGTCATATTATTTATTTCATTTTGTTCAGTACTACCATTAGTTTCATCTCCATTATCAGATTCTTCTCCTCCATCTAAGGCATTAACACCCGCATCATCTCCATAATCATCGGAAGCCTCTCCATTTTGTTGATAAGCATTTTCTGAATCATAATTATTTAGTATTTGATTACTTTCTACATCAGAACCAATATCATTTGATGTTGCGTCAACAGCATTATCTTCAGCATCTGATAATTGAGCAAATGCAACTGCGATAGTAAAAGCGAGATATAAGAGAGTACTGAATTTCATCTTTATTTATGTTTTATATGTTTATAATTTTTTAATTAAAATTAATTGTTTAATTATTATATCTTTTTAATATATAAATTTCGATTTATAATCTTATAATAGTAGTAATATATACTTTAACGTTCTAAATTTTTTTAGATCAATACTCAACTATTTCAAAAAAAAAATTTTTATATCGTTAAAAAAATTTATTATTTACAAATAATTTATTAAAACAAAAAGAGACATTTTTATAAATTTAAATTCTTTTTATATTTTTTAATATTATAACTATAATTATGTTTTATAAGAATAGCTTTTTTTTTATTGGATGCAAGTCGAATTATTAATAAAACTTTAATAAATAATTTATATTGATTTAATATAAATCAATATATATTATTTATTTATTAAAGTTTAATAAATATTTAATATCTAACAAATTATATAAAATTATATATATTTATAAAAATTTATTATAGTGAATATTATTATATATAATCAATGATACTTTTTTTAATTAAAATTAGAAATAGAATATGAAAAAAAAAAACAGTCATAAGTATGTAA
Source organism: Neocallimastix lanati (nom. inval.) (assembly GCA_016946835.1). Lineage (NCBI taxonomy): Eukaryota > Fungi > Neocallimastigomycota > Neocallimastigomycetes > Neocallimastigales > Neocallimastigaceae > Neocallimastix > Neocallimastix lanati (nom. inval.). The sequence goes on along the minus strand of JACVTC010000164.1, from coordinate 60,995 downwards.
CACAAAATGAATCGAATACATATTTTTTATAATTAATTAAATTATTCTCTTATAAGTAATTTTCAAACTTTTTAGCTACCGCAAATTTCAAAATTTGAAAAAGAAAGAATCTTATTTTATATAAAATAATATAATTTTTAAGTTTAATTACTGACAAATAAAAATTCAATAAAAATATATTATAATAAGTTTAATATATAATTTTTCTTAATATTATAATTAATATGGAAATATTTGATAATAAATAATAATAAAGAAACAAAAAAAAATATTATTGATAATTTATTAATTATAAATAAATAAATAAATAAATAAATAAATAAATAAATAAATAAATAAATAAATAAATAAATAAATAAATAAATAAATAAATAAATAAATAAATAAATAAATAAATAAATAAATAAATAAATAAATAAATAGATAAATAAATAAATAAATAAATAAATAAATAAATAAATAATATGAGCTATTTATATATAAAATAAAAAAGTAATATTAATTATATATATATTTTGAAAAATTATATAATGTTTAAAACGTGTGATAAAATATTTCATTTTTTAATACTTTAATTCTAATGTATATTTAGTATTATATATTGTTATGGAGTCACACAGAATGTGATACACACACGAAATTTATATTATTGTATATTTATTTATTTATTATTAATTATTATTTTATTTCTTATGATAAAAATACATTAATTCAATATTTAATCTATTACATACATTATATCATTAAGAAACTTTTTAATATCTTAATGTACATTACTTAACATATATTTATAATTATTTTTTTTTTTAAAAAATTTATTTTTAAATTTATTTATTTATTATAGTTTTATGTATTTATTTTTATTTATTTAAATTGTATTATATAATTTATTTACTTTATTATTAATTTATTTATTTATTAACTTTTAAAAAAATTTTGCAAAATGAAATTTTTCGAAATGCCTCACACTCTTAGTAATTATCAGGGGGGGTGTGTGTCATTTCGAAAATTTTTATTACATAAATTTGTATTTTGTTGTAGTGCATTTCGGAAAACATGGCGTATTATAATGTAATAAATAAATAAATGAATAAATAAATTATAAATGAATAAATAAATTTTTAAATAATAATAAAAATAATGAAGACAAACGTTTATTATGACTAAAAAAATTTTTTTAGAAAATTAAATAAAAATATATATATATATATATAATTACTGCATATATAAAATAATTATATTTTTTTTATTTTATTTTAAATATTATTAATTATTATTAATACCTTGTTTATATTATCAACAGAAAATACAGATTGAATAAAATAAAATAAAATGAAATAAAATAAAATAAAATAAATAGTAGAAACATAAATATAAGTACAGAGTGAATAAAATAAAATAAAATAAAATAAAATAAAATAAAATAAAATAAAATAAAATAAAATAAAATAAAATAAAATAAAATAAAATAAAATAAAATAAAATAAAATAAAATAAAATAAAATAAAATAAAATAAAATAAAATAAAATAAAATAAAATAAAATAAAATAAAATAAAATAAAATAAAGTAAAATAAATAGTAGAATATGAATATAAAGTACAGATTGAATAAAAATAAAATAAAATAAAATAAAATAAAATAAAATAAAATAAAATAAAATAAAATAAAATAAAATAAAATAAAGTAAAATAAATAGTAGAATATGAATATAAAGTACAGATTGAATAAAAATAAAATAAAATAAAATAAAATAAAATAAAATAAAATAAAATAAAATAAAATAAAATAAAATAAAATAAAATAAAATAAAGTAAAATAAATAGTAGAATATGAATATAAAGTACAGATTGAATAAAAATAAAATAAAATAAAATAAAATAAAATAAAATAAAATAAAATAAAATAAAATAAAATAAAATAAAATAAAATAAAATAAAATAAAATAAAATAAAATAAAATAAAATAAAATAAAATAAAATAAAATAAAATAAATAGTACAATATGAATATAAAGCACAGATTGAATAAATAAATAAAATAAAATAAAATAAAATAAAATAAAATAAAATAAAATAAAATAAAATAAAATAAAATAAAATAAAATAAAATAAAATAAAATAAAATAAAATAAAATAAAATAAAATAAAATAAAATAAAAAAAATATATAATAATTATTTTATATATATAGGAATCTTATATATTTTAATTTTTTTTCATTTATTTTTTTAAAAAAAAAAAAATTTAGTTATAATAACGTTTGTCTTTTAATTATTATATTTTATTATAGTAAATAAAAAAATTTAAATGAAAAGTAAATAATTTTAATTATTTATAATTCATATTTTCATAAACGATATATATATATTAATTTAAATGATATAAGAATTAAAAATTAAAACAATAAGAGTTGAATAATTGATCCTATTAAAATAATTAATTATTTGCATAGTAATATTTATAATGTTTGATCAATATGAATCAATTATTATTAAAATATAATAATAACAATTATAATTTTAATAAAATAATAAAAATCTTTTATTGAATTTAATATTTTTAATAACATAATTAATTTTGAAAAGTATATTGATATTAATAAAATTTATAATAATATAATATTGATATTGATATTAATAAAATTTATAATTATATAATATTGATATTGATATTAATAAAATTTATAATTATATATATTGATATTAATAAAATTTATAATTATATATATTGATATTAATAAAATTTATAATTATATATATTGATATTAATAAAATTTATAATTATATAATATTGATATTGATATTAATAAAATTTTAACTAGTATCAAATAAATCGGTTTTAGTTATAAATTATTTAATAAAAATAACTAAAAAGATAATTTCTATTAAGATTATTAAATAAACACAATAGGTAAATAAATTTGTATTTTTCTAGCATTTTTTTAAATTAAAATTATTTAATTATTATTTAAACGATTATAAATATAAATTTAAAATAAATAAATTTTTATTTTTCTAGCATTTTTTTAAATTAAGATTATTTATTTTAAATTAATATCGTTTAAATCAATTAAACATTTTTCCCATAATTTAACTAATTCATTTCTGTTGTATCCATTATAAAATAAATTTATTTCCTTACTTTTGTAATTTTCAATTAAAATTTTAATTTCATCAGTTGCACTAAATATTTTTTGCTTTTTTTTCCAATTTCCTTTAGTTCTCCTTTGATAATCATTATAAGATAAGTTTTCTTCTTCTTTTAATATATATATTAATTTATAAAATAAAGGTTTATTTGGAAATATATTATTTAAGTAGCTATTATAAGATTCTGATGCATTGTTTGTTAAATGCTCTATATTTTCATAATAATTCCAATTATTAACATTATAATTAAGTAGATAATTTTTATTAAAATATTCTAAAAATTGCAGAAAATTATTATACTTTTTTTTTTGACAAATTCTTTTTATTATAATATAAATATCAAATATATAGTTTGGGTTTATAAACGGTAAGTTCGAAATAGCTTTATAATAAATATATACATCATTATTATTCTTCACTTCATGATAACATAATATATTTTTTTGTTTTTCTAATGATCTTTTGTAATGCCAAACACAATATTTAATATTTATATTGGGAAAAACTTTTTTTGTGGCATTAGATATACCTTGTTCAAAATCACAATGAAAATTAATTGTAGTAATTAATGTATTACTCCTAAATTTATTTGCATTTTTTTTTATTTCTTTAAATAATGTTTCATATGTAGATTGTTTTTTATTTTTTAATATAGAAATGGAAGTAGTGTAAAACATATTAAATTCCCCAACATAAGTTCTTGTTATAAATAACTGATAACTAAATTTCGGTGCCGCATAAAATGTACCGTACGCAAATATATTTTTATGATAATTCGAAAATAAATATGCTTGGAATGGTGATTGAAAGATTATTAGATCAGTGTTTTTAAATATCATAAAATTTTCATTTCTTTTTGTTTTATAATATTTTGATTCAATGGGAATATCATCAAAACTTTTTATGTTTGGAGGAAATTGTTTATTTATATTTCTTATTATTTGGGATCTAATTGTACTATATTCGGGACATATAAGTCCCATTTCTTGAGAAACGGCATTAAATATATGTTTAGGTTTTATATCCATAGGAATTGAATTTTTCTTAATTTCTTCCTTAATTTTATGCTTTGCTACTGATATAGACACATCAATTTCTTTTTCGATATGGTTATGTAAACTTTCATATTTTAAAACCTCCTTTTTATCATTTAAAATAATTAAAGATTTACATTTATTTAAAGTCTTATATTCAGTGCATCTATAAATTTTTGATTTATCTTTCCTTTGAAATGAAAAATTAAATTTGTGTTTTTTATTAATAATAATTTGTTTTCCTCGATTTGTTTCACTTATTTCAATTTCTATATTGTCTTCCATTAATAATTAAAATTTTTCAATAAAATATTTTAATAAATATACTTTTAAATGCTTTGAAACTTTTTTTTAATATTTAAAATAATAAACCTTTTTTTAATTAATTATATAATTATTTAAATAATAATTTAATTATTAATTATTTATTATTTCTTTATTTACTATTTTATTTATTTATTTTTATTTTTATTTTTTATTTTTTATTTTATTTTTTTTTTTATTTTTTAATGCTTAAAAAATAAATTTTTATTAATTTTTATTTTATTTTTCAATGTTTAAAAAAAAAGTTTTCTTATTTCTTATTTTGATTTTATTTTTCAATGTTTAAAAAAAAAGTTTTCTTATTTTTTAAGCATTAAAAAATAAAATGTTTATTTATTTTTTATTTTATTTTTCAATGTTAAATAGAAATACCTAACCTAATTATTATTTATTGAAGTGTTGTATTTCGCCAAAAGTTGAATTTCGTCCAGTTGAATTTCGCCAAATTCTTGGTGGCTTATAAATTTTCGTCATAAAATATCACCACATTTATTATTCACGCCATATTGTGAATATATGGCTTTTTAAAAATTGTAGAAAAAAGCCACAAAATTATGATACAATTAGATATAAGCCCCACGTATGATTACGTGTATGAAAATTTTTGAGAATTGTAATTTTATTTATTTAATTAATTAATTATTATTCATTAAATTTTTAATAAAATTAAGTGGCTTAAAATTAAAAATATTTAAGCCATACAACAAAATACAAATTTTTGTAATAAAAATTTTCGAAATGCACACTCCCCAGGGAGGTCATTTAACAGTAGTGCATTTCTCAAAGTGTGGCTTAAAAATTTTATAAAATTATCATATAAATAAATAAAATAATAAATAAATAAATAATTATAAATAATAATTTAATAAAGTAAAAAAAAAAAAAATATGTTAATAATGTTTTATTATTTTATTATATTTTATCTTAACTTTTATCAATTTTTAGTTTTATTTTATTATTAAAATTTTAACAAAATAAAAAAAACTATATAATATTGATATTGATATTAATAATAAAAAAACTATATAATATTGATGTTGATATTAATAATAAAAAAACTATATAATATTGATGTTGATATTAATAATAAAAAAACTATATAATATTGATGTTGATATTAATAATAAAAAAACTATATAATATTGATGTTGATATTAATAATAAAAAAACTATATAATATTGATGTTGATATTAATAATAAAAAAACTATATAATATTGATGTTGATATTAATAATAAAAAAACTATATAATATTGATGTTGATATTAATAATAAAAAAACTATATAATATTGATGTTGATATTAATAATAAAAACTACTTATTTAAATAGTTTTTATATTTTACTATTGATTTAGATGCTTTGTATTCTTATTCAAGATGATTATGTAAACTTTCATATTCTAAAATCTCCATCTTATCATTTAAAATAATAAATGATTTACATTTATTTGAACTTCTATATTTAGTGCATCTATATACCTTTGAATTATCTTTTTTTTATTTGAAAAATTAAAATTATATTTTCTGTTAATAATAATTTTCTTTTTTCCTCGATTTGTTTCACTTATTTCAATTTTAATATTTTCCTCCATTTCCAATAAAATTTTTTAATAATAAATAAATTTATTATATAGATTTTAATAGTGTCTATAAAATGATTTTATTTTCAATATTTAAAAAATAAAATTATAATCATATATCTAATTATTTAGTAATTTATTACTTATATTTAATTATTTAATATTCAGAATAAGTAATATCTAATTTTTTAATATAGTAGTAATATAAAGTATAAAAAATTAGTGTTAATTATTCAATTTTTTTAATTAGAAAAATAAAATATTTATTTATTTATTATTTATTATATTTATTTATTATATCTATTATTTGTTATTATTTTTATTTATTATTTATTATTTATTATTTATTATTTATTTATTTAAAGACATATTTACTTAATTCAAAAATGATTTTTATTATTTATTTAATTATTTAATTAATTATTTATTTATTGGTTAAAAAAATTATATAATTAAAAATTTTTAATCCACAGCACATTTGAGAAATTGATATAAAACAAATATGTGTAGTAACATATTTGTATATTTAATATTAATTATTAAATATTAAATTTATATCTTTTTGATAATAATTATTTTATTTTATTTTATTTCAATATGTATTATTATAATTATAATAATTATAATACTTTAATTCATATAAAATTAATATAGTTCTATATATTAGAATATATAATTAATATATAACCTATTTCTTATAAATAAATTAGATTATTTATATTAGAAATAGAGAACTCTCTTGTAAAATTTTAGGAATTAGAATTATTATTTAATTGTACGAATATTATAATTTTATTAATAAAATTTACTAAACTACCATTATTTAAAACCCACTGCTTATAAATTATTGCACATAAAAGTCCCGCATATCAAAATGATACACATTCATTTTATCATTAATTTATGTTATGTAGTAATAGATATATAACTTTATAAAGTTTACATAAATAAATAAAAGCATACAATAAATTAATATTTAAATAAATATTTATATATTAAAAATTATTTTTAAAATATTTATTTATTATTATATTAAGAAAACGATAATTTTTTAAAATTTTTGATATTAAATAATTGAATAATAGTTATATATTACTAAAATTTTCTTATTATTCAATTATTTGATAATCAATATATTATTATTTAATTATTTTAATTTATATAAGAAAGTATATTGATATTATAATATGTTTAATTATGGGATATTAAAGTAAAAATTCAATCAAGTACTTCAAATTTTTAATATAATATAAAATTGAAAATTTAAATAACAAATTTTAACTGATTTTTATTTTCTTTACTGATATAAATAATATTTCCTTTAGAGAATATTATAATTTTTGAACAATATTTATAGAAACTAATGTATTTTGAGATATCTTCATATTCAGTTTTTGTTTTAATACAATTACACGTATGTGAATTGTGAACCAAACATTTCTCACGTTTAACGGATGAAAAATAAAATTTTGGATCATTTCCTTGATTTATCAAAATATAATATACTTTATCCCATATATATATTAAAAATATAAATAAATAACATATAGTATTTGATACAAAATTAAATACATCATATATCATAGTTGATTTATAAAATAATAAAGTAGAAATTAACTGTATAAAATATATATAATATATAATTAGTTAAAAAATAAAAATATATAATAATTAAAAATAGTACATAAAATACATTAACTAATGGCCCAAGAATAGCCCACATCAAAACAATATATACTGCATATTTCGCAAATTTAAATATATATGTATAATTCATAAGTTTTATTGCTTTAAATAATATAATGATTATTAGAATAAATTCTATTAAATTTAATATAAAATTAAATGAATTTAAAGGACATGTATATCTCCATTTGCCATTTATTTCTTGAATATCTTCAAGATATTTAAATTTATAAAATATTGTTATTATTATAAATGAGATAATTGCAATAATATAAATGGTAATAAGCTCTAAATACAATGAATGTATAAATTCAACTTTTTTATTTAATTTATTTATTGTGAAAGTGCTAGTATATTTGCTATTTAATGAAGTCTTGGATTTTTCTTTCGTAGTATTTCCTAATTTAATTTCATTAGATATTACCTCCAATTGATTTAATTGCTTTTCAATATTTAATAATAAAGCTTCATTTAATGTAGACGAGAGAGATTTATTATTTTCAGTATCTAGATCATTTTGAGAGCTACTTTGAAATGGGATAATATTTAGTTTTTCTATCTCTTTATAACTCAGTCCTAATTCATATCCTGTTATTATATATATTAAAATTATAATATATATTAATAGAATTCCGCTATGCCCAAAAATAAATTTTAATGCACAATTTATATAATTAGAAAAACTATTGAAATTCAAGCTGAGAAAATAAATTATCAATCCAAATAAAAAGATTTCACATTTTATATAACCCGTATCACTAATAATTCTTTCTTTTCTATGGAAATGTATAAATATCATTGGTATTACAATAATTATTATTATGGATTCCACAATAAAATATTTATAAATATTGCTATTTTAAAAATAATAATAATTTACATTTAAGTATAATTTTAATTTATAATTATAATATTAATCAATATATAAAAATATAATATAAAAATTGAAAAAGTTTTAAATTTTAATATTATTATTAAGAAATTTTACGTTATTTTAATGTAATCTTTAATTAGACATTTTTCTCCCTTCCAACCCTTTTCACATATACATTTGTTAATATTAATACTATTAATGGTACTATTGCTTCCTTTAATACATTTAGCTCTTTTATTAGAAATTGGGCAATCGTTATTACATAATGGATCCTCACAATAGTAATAATAATTTTTATCATATAATTTGATTTGTTCATCACTACAATTTTGAATTGAAAATATTAAATAATCATCTTTAGAACAAATGGTAGATTCTTCATTTTTTAATTCCATATTTAATGAAACTACTTTTTCATTTTTACTGTATAATTTAAAATTATTTAATTCACATATTCCTATATATTTAATTTAATATTATTAATAAGAATTAATATAAATAGAAAAATTTTTTTTATAAAATTCATATGAACTTTTTATAATTTTAATATTAAAAAATATTAAATATTTATACCTCTTGTAAAATAACAACTATTTCCAATTATTTTTGTATCATCCTTACATGTTAATTTCAAAAAAATATTTGAATAGTATTTAGAAGTATCATATATAATTTGCTCATATTCGTCAAGAAGCTTAAATTGTAAAGGAAATGATTTTCCACTAGTTATTGATACTTCATTTTTACTTATATATTGTAATGTCTGATTAACAATATATGGTCCTGTAGCAAAATCTGGCCCATGAGATACAGATGTATTATTTATGAAATACATATTGGGGCTTTTTACATTAAATAAATTATTATTTCGGTTATTATTAGTATAAATAGCACCACCTGCATAAGCATAATTGAATTTAAAATATATTTTATCTATATATGATAAGTTCAGGCCTTCGAAATCAGAATATATAGCACCTCCAAAATAATCTGCACTATTATATATAAATTGTGTATTTTCAATATCTATTGAATTATTTAATTTATTTAAAGAATTGTGTAATAATTTATTAAGATAAATTGCTCCACCATTTAATCCTTTATTTTTTTCAAATATGGTTGAATTTATTTTCACATTTAATATATTAATTTTATCAAAACATCTTAATATAATTTTTAATTATTAATTATATATATTTTATATTAATAATTATTTATTTAATTATAAAAATAAATGAACATACAATGAACCTCCATTATTTCTTACTGTATTTTCTTTAAAAATTGAATTATCTATAATGAAATTTATATTGTTATAATTTGATATAATTCCACATTTCATTTTATTTATATTTGTGTTATTGATTATAGAAGAATTTTTTATATGCACATTAGACTAATTATTTAAATATTCAAAAAAAAATTATTATATATTTATTATTATTATTATTATCATTATATTTTATTTGATATATATATATATTTTTTACTGACATTTAGGGCATTATTATATAATATTGAACCATAAGAAATTATATTATTTATATTTACATTTATAAATTCAATAATGGATAATTTTCCACTTATTTTTATTAAATCTCCATTTGATTTACAATTATCAATTTTACTATTTTCTAATCTTATTGTATTTATATTTTCATATGAATTAAATGTAATTAAAGAAGAATCATCACCATCACCATTGCATAAAATATTACTAAAAGTACATTTATTAAGATATAATTGATTTTGTGTTACAGTAATCATTGATTTTGAATTTGTCCTAATATTTGTAAAATATACACTAGAAAATATATATTGAGATTCTTCATTAAATAAACTACTTCTAAGTGATCTGTTTAAGAGTAATTAAAAAATAATAATAATTAAATTGAATATGAATTTTTATTATAAATATAAAATATCTTAATTTATAGAATAATTATTAAAAGATATTTACATTATATCCGTGAAATTTGTATTGGAAATTGAAACTTTTGAATATTTCAAATTAAATAATACAGGATTTGATGATATTTCAGTTATATTAGAAAATAAGGTATTGCTTAAGGATAAATAATTGTTTTCACTATAAATTAATGAATTAACATCTTGAATTTTGTGATAAAATAAAATTTTAAATTTATAATAAATAATTAATAAGTGAAATTTTAACTATATTTAAATATAATGCTATATGGTTTTATCAAGAATTATATATACCATTAAAAACAGAATTATCTATAACTATTAAAGGTGAATTTAATTTGTTATTTGTATTTACTTTGGTATTTATGTATGTTTTAGAATATATTAAATAACCGAAATACGAATGGCAATTCACAAATTTAGTATTAATAATTCTATCATATAAATATTAATAATTGTATTTATTATTTTATCAATAATATAATTTAAATATATATAAATCTATTTTAATTACTCCATATATGTCATAGTTAGTAAAAATAGAGGAATATTTAGTGAAATATTGATATCATGAAATTCCGAATTTAATATTTTAACATTATTTTTATAAGTATCAGACTTAATCAAAGCGAAATTATTATTTTTGTTTCCATATATATTTTTTATATAACCTATTAATTTATTATATAATAATAATTTATTATATGGACTATTACATAATTTAAGATAATTTTATTTAATTAAGTATATTGAAGATTTACAATTATCAAAAATTAAATCCCCAACCCCTATAATTCCAATGGCGTCATTATTTTCGAAGTGACAATTATAAAAATAAAACGCAAAGCATTCAGATGATTGTTCAGTGTTATAAAACTTATTATAATGATATATCACAATTATTTGTCTTGAATTACTGTTTATTTTAAATTTAAAAGATTAGAATAATCTTTTATAATAATTGATTTTTTAAATTTTTTTTTTATAAAATATTAAATCATTGAATTTTTTTTTTTTTTTTTTTTTTTTTTTTTTTTTTTTTTTTTTAAATATTTATACATTTATATTTCCTTACCTAAATATACAATTATTAAATATAACTTGAGGTTCAGTTTGAATTGATTTGGTACATTTAATATTTGCTATAAATATAGTAGCTTGTATATCATCAAAAACGCAATTATTAAAAATAACTTGGAATTTATTCGTATCACTGTATGAAGATAATCTAAACATTGATGTTTCATCGGTGATATCCACAATGAAATTTGTAAATTTTATATTTTCAAAAACTATTTTTATATTATTATCATCGTAAATATGTAAATTAATTCTGCTATTATAAATATTTTGAAAATTCCAAGTAGTTTTATTTTTTGAAATAAAATAAATTGATGACTTTAAAATAATATCATTTCTTCCGTTGTTTGATATTTTGTATAATTCATTATTTAATGAAATATGAATATCTTCATTTTGTAATTGGTTTTTGATTGTCGTTCCTAAGTTTTCTATATTGAATTCTTCACTTGTTACATCAATGTTAAGAGAAAAAATTTCCAATATGCAAAACATTAATGTTAAATAGATTCCAAATAACGACATATTGATTTTTAATTATATTATATATATATATATATGTTAATATAAAATATTAATAATATAACATTTTTTTAAAAATAATTAAAAATAATAATAAAAAAAAAATTATTTAAGAATTGATTTAATAATTAATATATTTATTTATTTATTTATTTATTTATTTATTTTATTTTATTTTATTTTATTTTATTTTATTTTATTTTATTTTATTTTATTTTATTTTATTTAAAATTTATATGTTATAAATAGCACTAATATTAATAAATAAAAAAACAAATATTAATTTTATTTCATAGGAAGTTATAAAATAAGAACTAAGCAACTCAAAATACATAAATTTAAAATTTAGTTTAATATAAATTTTGTATCAATAATAATAATATAATAACAATAATAAATTATTATAATTATTATTATTATTATTATTAATATTATTAATATTATTAATATTATTAATATTAATATTAATATTAATATTAATATTAATATTATTATTATTATTATTAATGTTATTATTATTATTATTATTATTAATGTTATTATTATTATTATTAATATTATTATTATTATTATTATTATTATATTATTATTATTAATGTTATTATTATTATTAATATTATTATTATTATTATTATTATTATTATTATTATTATTATTATTAAAGGTAATATATTTAGTATTCAATTTTACAGTTATTTAAGGTAATTAGAAACAAAGGGGGTGAAATACACTAAAGTTCATAGAAACATCGCTTCTTGAAGATAATATTGTTATTAAGAAATTGACTGTTTAAAATATTAAATAAAGTTCAATATTATATTTATATAGTTTTATATATTTGAATATTATTAGATTAGTATTTATTATAATTAATATAAAATAAAAAAAAAAAAAAAAAAGTATTTGAATGTAACTTTTACGTATTAAGAATCAATTACTATAATTTATATAACATGAAATCATAATATAAGTCTTTATATTATCAATAGATTTAATAAATATATGCTTAAAATATAAAAGATTAAGAGTTTCGATATCTCTTAATAATAATAAAAAATATATATATATGAAAGAGTGTATACAGATTTAAACTAATTAATATCTTTATTATATTTCATATTAATGAATTATAAACTACACATTAATTTAGAGAATAATTCAGAAGAAATAAATCTGGAAATGATACTAAAAATCCAACCAAAAACAATGACAATAACGAAAACTTTTCCTCTGTAATGGGCAAAGGAAAATAAGGACCAATAACAAGAAGTGATCCATTTATTAAGGAATGAAAAATAAATCGTTTTAATAATGCGATTGAGACGAATATAAAGTTATAAGGATAATTGGTAAAGATAATTATAGTATTTGAAATGATTAAAATTGCAAAATTCTTGAAACGTGTAAAAACATAAAATAACTGATAAAAGAGATTTACATAAGGTAAAATAAAAATAAAATAAAACTTTCAGTTATATCAATAAGGAAAAATACAATTAAACATATATTAGAACAAATTATGTTTTCCAATACGCTACCTAGACTCTTAATCTTTTAACGACTTACTACAGAAGTTACCTGATATATATATTTTTTAAACTAGGAATAAATTTTATTTAATAATATTTATTAAAAAAATACACGAAAATAAAATACATGAAATTTTTTACATTAATAATAAAAAGTACGTAAGATCTCTAATTCTTCCTATTCATTGATGATAACTCCATTAGGTATAAATTATTATACCAATCTGTATCAAAATATCTTCTTTGCCTTATCGTTTCGACCTCGACACTTCTGACAACGGTAGGTCTAATAATATACAAATTAATCAGAGTTTAAAAATCAATAATTAATATTAGTAAGGAGTTCCGCAAACCCCATAAAATATTCCTTTTTGTCATCAGAAATGTTCAATGATTTCTCATGAACAATCAAAGAAAAATTAATAAATATCTCATTAACAAATTGAATGAATTATTGCCTAAATTTTTCAAATTTAGGACATAAAAGAATCCAGTATGTAAAACAAAGTTTTCTGTTACTTTCACTTCAACATATTGGGAAATCTTATCAATTTGCTTAAAGTTTCATATCAAATTTGAATCCATATTTAATTCATCCAATCCAAAAAAATCTAAGAGAAAATTGTGAATATTTTATAGTTAGATATTGAATAAATTTTTTTTTTTTAAATCAAATTTAAACTTTTTGTATTTAATTGATCTAATTACAGAGGTATTTGTATTATGAACATTGTCTCAGTAAAACTTCCTGTTTTTCTCTAGGAAGTTTATTATTGTATTTGGGTACTGTTATTCTATGTACTTTTTTCTTGTCCATGAATAATAGGATAGTGTTAGTATATTTTTGATTAAATGAAAAATAATTCAAGAAGACTCTTTCCATTTTTTAAAGAATTGAATTAGCACAAAAACTATCTATAGGAGGAATAAATAGTTCCTTAGACATATTATAAATAATAATATTGGAAGTCATATTTTTAAATCCAAAACTTCATAATTCCTAAACCAAATCTCGATTAAAAGAATTTTGAGCTTTTTCAGTATTCCATTAATTAAATCCTAGTTAAGGTGCATAGTGAAGAACTGAACTAATTACAAAGGAAACTAAAATATAAGTTTTAAAGTATAAAGTAAGTTCTCATAGATTAAAAATCTAAAGAAAAAGTAAACTGCGTAATTTATTTTACTATTCATTTTAGTAATAATAAACTTTAAAATAAATGATTCATTGAAAAGTACTCTATATAATCGATATTTCAAATTAAATTTTAAGCTATATTAATGAAAAAATAAAATAAAAAATTTGTAAATGAAGTAAAAAAAAAAATGAAAAATAAAAATAAATTTTCTGCTGTGGTCTTTTTCTTTTGAGATAATTTTTTTTTTTATTTTTTTATTCTTTTTCATATATTGTTTTTTTTTTTAACTCAGATTCGAAACCTAATGGAAAAAAAAAAAAAAAAATTCAAATTGTTAGTGAATAGTTTTAATTAAAAAATTTTGTATAAAATTGGCTTTTAATTTTTATGGTTCTCTATTGATATCTAAAAATACTATATTATATAATTATTAGTGAAGAAATGAAAATATTGATAGATATAAATTAATTTTTATGAAAAAGTTTTTTTTTTTTTTTTTTTTTTTTTTAACAGCAGCAAACTTGTTTCATCTTTATTAATTAAATATATGATAAAATACATATAATAAAAAAAAAAAAAAAAAAAAAAGATAAAAAAATAAAAAAAAAAAAAAAAAAAAAATAAAATAAATAATGGTATAATGTATTCTAATTTCATTTAATTAATATCTGTATGACTTCATAAGGGCATTATTATACTGTAGTATAATAATTAATTTTGACTTTACAATGTTAATAATAATTTTAAGATACGAAATTATGATTTTTATTGGTTGAGCTAGCCCAGCTAGCTTGTCTTGCTGTTTCTTCAGCATTGAAGCTCTTGGTAGTAGTAGTACGATTCGATTTGAATCTTTTGAACAAAGACCATTGCTGGCCAATAGAAATAGGTATAATCGATTGAAGAAGAGCCACAATAACTACCAAGAATGGAGTATCAGAATAAGCACCTGATTTCATCTGGTACTTAAATAGATCCTTCTATTCCCTTGTACTGTTATTAATACTTCTTCCCCCAAGAAGGAAATTAAACACTTACAAAAATATACTAAATATCAAAAGTATATTAAAAAACTGAAAAAAGTGCATAAGGTGAAACGAACCATTTCTTACAGGAATATAAAAAAATATCATAACTACATAATTATCCAAAAAATAAAAAATTACATGATAAATATAACATGAATGATTCATTCATGAAGAAATAGTAAATATAAAAAAAATGAATAAATGGGAAAAAATATATGAATGAAAAATGATACTATTTCTTAAAATATTTTAAAATTTATTAATTTCGGTAAATAATACCAATTACAAACAACAGCAATAAGCAATTGTACCTAAAACATTCATTGCGAAATGTTTGAATTTTTTACCATCACCCTCGGTACCACGGAAATTAAGAGGGACCTTCTTTTGTTAACCTTAAAAGAGATGATACGTCCCTGAAGAGGACTCGAGATATTGAATTTAACATTATTTAATTATTTATTATTTATTTATTTATTTTATTTTATTTTAAAATTAAAGAGTAATCATATATAAATTTATTTTATACAATTAACGATAATTGATTTTATTATTAATAATAAAAATAACAATAACAATATAATAATAATAATAATAATAATAATAATAATAATAATAATAATAATAATAATAATAATAATAATAATAATAATAATAATAATAATAATAATAATAATAATAATAATAATAATTGTTAAGGAGTCAATATAAGATATGATGTGTACACAACAAAATGTATTATTATTTAATTAAATTTAATTTATTATTTATTAATTTATATGATTTAAAAAAGTATTTAAAAAGACTCAAAATATTAATTTCATAAAAAAATTTTCTTTTTATATTTTACATACAAATTATTACTTAATCAAATATTATAAATATTTATAATACTTTAATGTACAAAAGTTTAAATATTATGTTGAACTTTAACATTCCCCCTACATTAAGTATTATATAATATTTTAATTATTATATACAAGTTTTTTTTTTTTTTTTTTTTTTTTTTTTTTTTTTTTTTTTTTTTAAAAATATATATATACAATTAAAGAAATATTATTCTTTGAAAATTAAATTTGTAAATTTTGTCATTTGTACTCCTGAGATACTTTTAGTTAATGGATCAGCTAACATGTTTTCAGTATTAATGTATTCTAATTCAATTTCGTTTTTCATAATCTCTTCTTGAATAAATTTATATCTTAAATCTATATGTTTACATCTTCCTTTAGAATTTGTATCTTGAGCAATTGCAATGCATGCCTTATTATCTACCATAATTTTAAATTTTATATCTTGATTAAATATTTCCTTAAATAAATTTTTGAACCATAAAGCTTGTTTAGTACATTCAGTTAAACTAACAAATTCAGCTTCAGCAGTAGATAAAGTTACGTTTTTCGGTAACTGAGATTTCCATGAAATAGGGCTTTTTCCAAGTAAAAATATATATCCACTTGTAGATCTTCTCGTCTTTTCATCGTTAGCAAAATCTGAATCTGAGTATCCGATAAATTTATTATTTTTATTATAATGTAAAGATTTATTTTTTGTACCATTTAAATATTGTAAGATGCTCATTAAATTTTTATAATCAGCTTCTGTTGGATTTTCACATATTCTTGATGCTTCACTTACAGAAAACATTATATCAGGCCTTGACTTTACAGCGATATATAGTAACGCACCAAGTAAAGATTTATATTCTTTTGGATCTATTAAATTTGAATTATTTCTTTCATGTTCTGTAATTTTCCTGCATGGTGTTTTAATTTGTTTTGTTTTCTTCATATTATATTTTTCTATTATTTTATTAATATAATCTATCTGATTTATTTTATAACCATCACTTGTTTTATAAATATTTATACCTATTATTTTAGTTGCATTAGAATCTTTAGAAATTTTATATTTATCTTTTAATTTGCTTACTGTATAGTTTATTTCATTTTTAATTCCTGTTATTAAAATATCATCTACATATAATGTTAGTAAACATGTTAATTTATTATTTTTATTATATTTCCCAAAGAGACATTTGTCAGTTTTGTAATTTCTAAAACCTATACTTACTAAATAATGTGATATTTCATTATACCACATTCTTCCAGCCTGTTTTAAACCATAAAGAGCTTTTTTAAGTAGCCAGAATTTATTAGTATTAAAATTTTTATCACCATAAGGAATCTTTGTATAAATCTTTTCTTCCAAATATGCATTCAAGTAAGCAGCTTTTATATCCAATTGTTTCAAATCCCAGTTGAACTTTGATGCAATAGCGACCGTAAGTCTTAGACTATCTGCTTGGACTGTTGGGGAGTATGTCTCTATAAAGTCTTCTCCAGCAATTTGCTGACAACCAAGAGCCACTAATCTTGCCTTTTTCTTCTTTTTATCCTTTTCGGCAAAGACCCATTTAGTACCAATTATATTTGCGTCAGCTGGTATGTTTTTTACCACTTTCATAACATTGTTGTCGTACATATTTTTTAATTCGTCATCTATTGCTTCTTTCCATTCTTCACTTTCTGGTGAATTAATAGCTTGTTGATACGTTGTTGGGATATTTGTTTTAATATTTAAAATTTTAAATCTTTTATTACTTACTGATTGTAATTTTTCTTTTCTGGAAGTTAAATTTTCTTCATCTGAATCATCTGAATTATTGCTATGTGATCTTTTCTTGTTTATATATTTAAGTTTTCTTTCATTTAAAAATTCATTATCAGATTCACTATTATATTCATTTTCTTCTATTTTAGTTTTATTATTATTATTAAAAATTTTATTACTATTATTATTATTGTCATTATTATAAATATCTTTGTAATTATCATAATTATTATTAATATCATTGTTATAAATATCGTTGTTATTATCATAATTATTATTATAATTATTATTAATATCATTGTTATAAATATCGTTGTTGTTATCATAATTATTATTATAATTATTATTATTATTATTATTATTATTATTACTATAATTGCTATTATTATTATTATTATTATTATTATTATTATTATTATTATTATTTAAAGGATTATTTAATTGTGAATGAATATTATTATTATCATTTATACTTTCCCCCTCAATTAAAGAATCCTTAAAATTAATAATAGAATCAATATATTTATCACAAAAGAATGTAGTATTAATAGTTCCAGGCATATCTTCCATAAAATAAACATCTCTTGAAGTAACTATAGAGTTAGTAGAAATATCTAAAATTTTGTAGCCAAGAGAGTCAGATGCATATCCTAAAAATATACCAGGTTTAGAGTTATTGTCAAATTTATTCGTTTTGTGATTGTTATAGAAAAATGCTTTACATCCAAAAACTTTAAGGTGAGAAATATCAACTGATTTATTGAAAAATAATTCATTTGGAATTTTATTATTAATACTCTGATGTGGATTCAAGTTATAGAGGTAAGCAGCACAAAGAATAGCGGAATCCCAAAACTTGTAGGGTAGCTTAGCAGAGTTTAATAGAGTAGATGCGCAACGACTAAGTGTTTGATTTAAGCGTTCAGCACGACCATTTTGTTGTGGGTAACCAGGAACTGAATGAATGAAATTAATTCCAAAATATTCTAAATAGGTAGTTAAAGTTTTGTTGATATACTCAGTACCATTGTCAGATTTGAAATTTATAATTTTATATGAAGTAGTATTGGAAATAAATTTATGAAATTTAATAAATATGTTAGGAACATCAGACTTATTCTTGATAAGGTAGACCCAAATTTTTCTAGAGAAATCATCAAGAAAAGTAACATAATAATTGAAATCATTATATGATGTTTCCAATTTTCCAACTACATCAGAATGAACTAGTTCCATAGGTTTTGAAGCATTATTAGGGGAAGAGTAGAATGGTTTTCTCTTTAATTTAGTGATTTTGCATTGGCGACAATTTTTATCATTATGGTATTTAGTATGCTCAATGACAAAATCTTTGATATCATTATTATAAAAGTGTCCCAAACGAGCATGCCACAAGTTAGTATCAATGCTGAAAACATAATTCTTAGATATAGTATTATTTGAAGGTATTGTATCAAACACGAATAAATTTTCATCATTCGCAAAAATATTTGCAATTAACTTATTATTTTTGAATATTTGTAAACGGTCTTTGTTATTTACGCGTTTCATTATAATAGTGCATCCATTTTTTAATATTGAATGAGTGGAAATTAGATTGTTTTGAATATTTGACGCGTAATAAACATTTGATAATATAAAATCTTTATTTTTAAATTTACCATTGTAAGTACCTACATTTTCGACCTTGTCTAAATCACCATTTGGATAAATGATATTTTTATTATTTACTTTATTTATATTGTTTAAATTGTTGATGTTATTAGTTAAGTTGATGCCAGTACCACTATCAATAATCCAATGTGTGGAATTATTATTATTATTTATTGTTGTATAATTACAATTTTGAATTACTGAAATACTTCCTGAAAAATCAATGTATACCTCATCTTCATTTTCATTATTATTTTCAAAAAAATTATTGTTATTATTATTAGATTTATCATTCTTCTTATTAATAATATTTCCAGAGTAATAATTATTTTTGTTATTATATCTTTTATAATAATTTTTATTTTTGTAATTATTATTTTTATAATTTTTATCATTATCATCTGATTTATTATTTTCTCTAATTAAAAGATTATATTTACAATGATCAGTAGTGTGACCTTTAGTTTTGCATATATGACAATAATATTCGTTACGAATTTTATTAGTATTATTATAATTTTTATTATTATTTGGTTTATTTTTATTTATATTATTGACATTTGAATCGTTTATAACGGTAGTTTTTGACCTTAAAATTTCGGCTTTTTCAAAAAAGTCATGTCTTTTGTTTAATTCTTTAATAAGATCATCAAAAGTTTTATAACTATAAATTGGTGGTGAATTTATACCAATTCTATCTAATTCATTTACTGCAAATAAAAGTTTAGTTTCCTCATCAAAAGGAATTCTTTTTAATTTATTAGATTCAAATTTATGTTGTTCGAAAAGATTGTTTAATTCATTAATATATTGAATATAGTCATTGTTTATTAACTTAAGATTAATAATTTTATATTCAAGAATATTTAATAGTGCTTGGCCAGATTAATAGAAACGGTTTTTTAATCTATCAATCATACTATAAGCAGTTTTACATCCTCGTAAATATTCTTGGTTTAATTTTTCTAAACTATTTATTATGATAGATTGAACCGCATTATCCGATTTTATTTGACCTCTGTTCATATTTGAA
Source organism: Neocallimastix lanati (nom. inval.) (assembly GCA_016946835.1). Classification (NCBI taxonomy): domain Eukaryota; kingdom Fungi; phylum Neocallimastigomycota; class Neocallimastigomycetes; order Neocallimastigales; family Neocallimastigaceae; genus Neocallimastix; species Neocallimastix lanati (nom. inval.). The sequence continues at coordinate 39,822 of JACVTC010000164.1, read as the reverse complement.
TATTGGATTTCTTTTTCAATATAAATATCTAAATCATTGGCAATGAGATGCCTCTTTAAAGGCTCATACCAATCTAAGAAATTTTCTTTATTTAATACGAAATCTTTAATTTCAAAAACAGATTTAGTTATATTTCCATAATATTTGTTTATGATAATCCTTTTATCATTGGATTCATCATCTTCATATGAAGAAATCGATTCATCGTCCTTATTTTCAGTTGGATTCGATGAACTCGAACTCTCTTCAATATGATTATTATTGTTATTCTTTCTTTTAGCCATTCTATGGAACATTAATATAAAATAATTAATTATATTATAAAGTCATTAAAATCATTAAAATGTTTTAAAAATTAAAATTAATAATAGGTCTCTTGATATATGAGACTCTTAATCTGTTAAGGAGTCAATATAAGATATGATGTGTACACAACAAAATGTATTATTATTTAATTAAATTTAATTTATTATTTATTAATTTATATGATTTAAAAAAGTATTTAAAAAGACTCAAAATATTAATTTCATAAAAAAATTTTCTTTTTATATTTTACATACAAATTATTACTTAATCAAATATTATAAATATTTATAATACTTTAATGTACAAAAGTTTAAATATTATGTTGAACTTTAACAATAATAATAATAATAATAATAATAATAATAATAATAATAATAATAATAATAATAATAATAATAATAATAATAATAATAATAATAATAATAATAATAATAATAATAATAATAATAATAATAATAATAATAATAATAATAATAATAATAATAATAATAATAATAATAATAATTGTTAAAGTATCAAATAATATAAATAAATAAACTTAATAAATTATATTTATAATTAAATAAAAGAAAAATATAAATCATAAATATTTACGTAAAAATTAAACTTAAAATGTAAATTAACATTATTTTTGTTAATCCATAATTCAATGTAAATCATTAGATTTATTATGGGTATGTAAATAAATTCTTTTCATGTGAAATAATTATATAAAATAATTTTTTATTCTTTAGATGAAAATCGCTACTTTCATCAATAAATAATTTCCTATTTAATAAATAAATGTATATATAATAACTAAATATATTCCTTTAATAATAATAATAATAATATTAATAATTATTTTTTAATTTTTATGAATTTTTTTTTTTTTTTTTTTTTTTTTTTTTTTTGATAATAATCTATATTAAAAAAATTACTGCAATAGTAGAATAAATTAATTTATTATTTTTTTTTATATAAATATTATTTTGAAAGTACTATAAATTTTAAATATGATTTTTAAAAGTATTAATTTAAATACAAAAAAAATTGTTAATATTTAAATATTTGTATTTTCAATATTTAAATTTATTATTTTCTTTTTTTATATACAATTAAGCGAAAATAGTATATTCAAATTCCATAATGTCTTGGTGTTTTTAATCTTGGCGTTCTTGAAGTTCTTGCTCTTGGTGTAGCAAATTTTCCTGGAGTGGCAATTCTAGATCTATTATTATATGAATATTTAATTACATTAATAATATGTATTTTAATAAAAGTTATTAATAAGATATTTATAACTTTACCTAGGTATTGTTTCTGTTCGTCTTCTCTCAATTTCTCTTCTTTTATGAATTTCTTGAACCTGTTTTAATTCTTCTTCCATGGATTTTGTTTCTTTAATATCTTTTCGTCTCTTTTCCTTTTTACACAAATTTATAATTAAAATAATTAAATTTTAATTTATAATATTTATAATTTTATAATTTTAAAAATATTTTATTAATTTATTACAGTTTGTGAAAAGTTTTGTTCTTTGATACTATAGAACATTGGTCCAAGTTCAGCAAGCCTTCAAATTTATTACATATTTATTATTTATTATAATTATTTTTTTATTATAAAAATTTTTTATTAATATTTATAAAAAATATAGTTTTTCCTTATCTAATTGTAAATTACCAGTATGGATCAACAGAAGTTACACATTGCATATATTCTTTGGAAGTCATTACTAATTCATGATAAACAATATAATCCGGCACGTAACCTAATCCATATAATGCACTTGTTGGATGAAGATGACATGGCATTCCTGTACGCATATTAATATATTCTCCAATACCTTTTTGTTTGGCAGCTTGATGGAAATACGATGAACAAATACATTTTCTAATAAATAAATATATATAAGTTTAAAATAATAATAATAATAATAATAATAATAATAATAATAATAATAATAATAATAATAATAATAATAATAATAATAATAATAATAATAATAATAATAATAATAATAATAATAATAATAATAATAATAATAATAATAATAATAATAATAATAATAATAATAATAATACATTTTAATAAAATAAATAATAAAATGATTATATTTAATAATAATAATTAAAAACATAATACCTTACAATATCCCAATCTGTTCCACATGATGAAAGTGGAATCCTTTGAGATTTCATAATATCTAATAATTGCTGCCTAACTTCTCTTGCTTTTCTCATTGCTTTTGGGTGAATGAAATGTTGAACACACCAACTATCACGATATCTTTTTATATAACACAAAATTTCATATTAATAAAATAATAGTTAATAAAATAATAGTTAATAAATAAATATGTTAATAAATAATTATAACGTACCCGTTAGCTTTCCACTGAGTATAAACATGTAATAGTGTCAAATGATCACTTTCAGGAACAAAAAACTTCTCTCTAGCAGAATCACTTTCTTCGGCTCTTTCTTTCGGTCTATAAAATACATTTGGAACTGATAACATTGAAACAATTGTCTTTTTATATAATAATTTTATTATATTAGTGTTATTAAAATTTGAAATATTTATATAAATTCTTAATTTACCAAAATTTCCGAAGTACAACCAAGTTCTTCTGACATAATTAACATTTTTGATAATGATGGATCACATGGAAATTCATTCATTTTTTTTCCTGTTTCTGTAAGTTCACCAGTATTATCTAAAGCACCAAGAACCCATAATTGATACATTGAATTCAATATATTATCCTAAGTAATAATTAAATATTAATAAATAATTAAAAGAAACAATACAATAAATTTTATTATTACTATTACTACATTATTAATATAATTAAATAAAATTATATCAATTATAATAGATATAATTAGTAAAAATTTACAATATAAAACGTTACCTGTGGTGGAGGATCCATAAAATCAAAATGTAAAAGATTTTCTACACCAAGAGACTTTAATAACAACACAACATTTGATAAATTTGTTCTTTGAATTTCTGGAATTGTATTTGTAAACATTTCATGTAAAAATGCTGATTCTGTAAACAATCTATAACATGTACCTGCTCCTGTTCTTCCTGCACGACCAGAACGTTGATTTGCATTTGCTTGACTTATTGGTGTAATTTGTAATGAATCCATACCAATTCTTGGATTAAAAACTTTTAATTTACAATAGCCCGAATCAATTACATACATAATTCCATCAACTGTTAATGAAGTTTCTGCAATATTTGTTGCAATGATACATTTTCTGGCATTATTTTTTGCTTTTTCAAAGATTTTTGCTTGTAAATCAGCAGGAAGTTGAGAATAAATTGGAAGTATTGATAATGGTGGTGGGTCATCAAGTTGCTCTAATCTTTCAGCTGTAACTTGAGCTGTAATTTCGATATCTTCCTGACCAGTCATAAATACTAAAATATCACCAGATGGTTGCGAAAGGTGAATACTTAATATTTGTTTAATAGCTGAATCAACATAATCTTCACATGGTGTTTTACTAAATACAATATCTACTGGGAATGTTCTTCCTGGAATTTCAAAAATAGGTACACCCCCAAAAAAATCTGAAAACTATACATATGTAATTCGTATTTAATAAAATATTATTATAATTATTGTTTCAATTTATAATAGACAATAAAAACAGTTAAACTAAATAATACTTGTTTAGCATTCATTGTAGCTGATGTAACAATTAATTTAAGATCACGCCTTCTTGAGATAACTATATATATATATATAATATTAAGTTTAATTATTTATATATTTATTAGTTATATAATATAAATATACAATAATTATTACTTCTCTTTAATAAACCCATTAGAACATCTGTATGTAACGAGCGTTCGTGAGCTTCATCAAGAATAATTGCACTATATTTATCTAAATCAGGCTCTTTCAATGTTTCTCTCAAAAGAACACCATCAGTCATATCTAATTCAAAAATATTTTATTTAACAACTTTTATTAATAATATATATAACTATTAATAATTTTACAACATTTATAAATACATTTTATCACAGTTTTATCTGAGGTACAATCTTCAAAACGAATAGCATATCCCACAGTTTCACCTAATTTTGTCTAATCAAATTAAATATAAGTTTTAAAGCAAATAATATTCATTTTAAAAATAATTAATGTTTTATGTTTTAAAATTATTTAATAATGCATTTTAATTTTATTTTTTATTTACCATAGTTTCTTCACTAACACGCTTTGCTACTGACATTGCTGCAACACGTCTTGGTTGAGTACAACCAATAATGCCATGTTTACTATAACCATCTTCATGTAAATACTGAGTTAATTGTGTTGTTTTACCAGAACCAGTTTCACCAACTATAATAATTACTACATTTTATTATAATACGAATTTGAATAAATAAATATAATAATAATAAATACAATAAATACAATAATTTTAATAAAATAATTATAATTATTATAAAAATAATAATAATTGTTCTAAATACTTTGATTATCTCTAATAACATTTAATAATTCTTCTCTCACTGCAAAAACAGGTAAAAATTCTCTTTGTTCTCTTATTGTTTTAGATCTTGCAAAAGAACTAACTGCATCAGATTTTTCTTTCAAATGCTCTGCAAATTTTGATTCTCCTTTGTAATCTTCATCATTTACTGTTTTATCTTTTTCTTTTTCTTGTTCATTATCTGTTACACCCATTATATTTCCTAATTTTGTTCCTGTGAGTTCCCATGATTTGGGTTGAGCCTTTATTATTAAATATTTATAATATACAAATTATTATTTTTAGAAAAAAATAATTTAATAAAAGTCATATAATATTAAATAATATTTATAAAAAACTAAATAAGAAACATACTTTAATTCTTTCTTGTCTTTCTCTTTTTTCTCTAACCAATCTACTTCCTTTCCTTGCAACAACAGCCATATCTGATGATGGATCTTTTATTGATTGCACTGCTTCTAATTGTTTAGTATAAATTATATTTCCATCAAGAAATGGTGGTTTTAAATCTCTAACTAATAAGTGAATTCTAGCCTTATAAAATTAAAATTAAAAGTTAACATAAATTTATAAGCAATAAATTTACTGATTTTTATATATTTATATTTACTTCCTGATTATCATCAAAATCCATATCTATTTCAGTTCTTTGTACAACACCACTTGTTATCATTCTATTAGTTTCCCATAAATTATTATCTTGATTATATTGGGCTTGCCTTATTGACATTTTTTTCTTTATAATTTTTTTATTGAAACATAATAAATCTTAATCAAAATGAAAAAAAAGTATTTCTTTTTCATACAATTATTAATTTATCTTTACCGCTTGTTGTTTTGCTAGTTCTTCTTCTTTCTTTTGATAATACTCTTCATATTCTACATATGGATTATGTGTTTCATCCATGGTCTAAGAATAAAAATTTAATATTAATTTTTCTAACAATATTAATCTAAATTATGTTACAATGAAAAAAAAAAAAATTACCGATCCTTCTTCAATATTATACCATTCACGATCAAGGCGCTTTTGTTCTTCTTCCCATTGTAATCTATCTTCTTCATTTTCCCAATTTTCAGATTCTTCTTCTTCAAAATTTAAATCATTCTCTATATTTGATTTTGTTAATGGTGTAGTATATTCCCAACTTGAATTATGATTGGAATCTTTATATAATTTATGTATTAAATAATATATTAAAAAATATAATATTTTTAATAGAATATATGTAATTCTTGAATTTTTATATGAAAATATACTTAATAATTTAAAATATATATTCAAAAAAAAAAAAAAAAAAAAAAAAAATTACTATCTCTTCTTGGTGTATATCTTATATATTTGTCTTGTTTATTATGTTTATGCTTATTGTTCCTTTCATTTTTATCATATTTTTCATGTTTATTAACACTTTCTTGTGAATTATGTCTTGAATGTTTATTATGAGTATCTTCATCTTTTTTTGAATAATACTTTTTTCTTTTTCCATTTAAATTAATATCTTCATCTTTTTCATCTTTTCTATTTTCATATCGTTTTTGTTTTGCTAATTTATCTAATCCTAATAATGAAGTCTTAGGTTCAGGTTTTTTAAATACATGTTTCTATTTTTTTTTTTTTTTTTTTTTTTTTTTAATTTAATATATAAATATAATTAATATAATAATTACAATTAATGTAATAATTATATTATAATAATTATGTAATTAAATATGTTATAATATATATGAAAATAATTTAAGTGTTAATATTACAATTTTTATTAAGAATTAACAAATTTATTTTTATCTTGATAAAATAATTTTTATAATTATTATGAAAATAAAATTTATTAATGATAATATAAATTTATTTTATCATTACCTCTTCATCTTTTTTACCTTGTCTTTGTCGTATTATAAGACCACCAACTGTTGGTAAATCATTTTCTAATCTTGAAGGAGCATTTATACTCTTTCTAACATTTTTATTTTTATGCATTATATTATTTAATTATATAAAATTTGAGACTATTTTAGATTATTGAAAACTATATAGATACAGATAATTTTATAAAATTGAACATATTCAACATATACATATAAACCAATCATAACTAATATTATAATTAATATGTATAATACATGAATAATAATAATTATATAGTAAATAAATAATAATATACTTTATTATTATTTTTATTATTATTTTATTATTATTTTTATCACTTATTATTTATTATTATTATTATAAAATAACAATCTATATATTATTATTATTTATTATTATTTATTATTATTTATGAATATTATTATTATTATTATTATTATTATTATTATTATTAGTTACTATTAGTTATTATGATTATTAGTTATTATTAGTCGCTATTAGTTATTGTTATTACCAGAAGTCAATTTTATTAATAATATTTTATGATAATGACGAATTTACATGTATTTATATGTTTATATTATGGCTTGTACATTTAATTTATTACAAAATGCATTAATATATTTGACATGTATTAAATATTAAGTTATTTAATATGTTTTTAATAAATATGATACTTATTTCATATGTTTCACATACTTTAACTTTCCCCCTCAAACCTAATTGTGTGATTAAAATAATTTGGTTTGTCGGTTAATATGTGTATTATTTCTTTAGACTAAATTTTCCTAATTCCTAATTTCTCTAATTTCAAATATGTTTGAATGAGTTTCATAAAACAATAAATAATTTCTTTTAAACAAAATTTTCTAAATTATTTTGTTAAATTTTGAGTATTGATATCATTATTCCCCCTCAGGTTAGTATTCTTAAATTATGATATTGTGTTTTAAGCTTAAGAAGTCAGCTTAATTAATTAGAATATTAATTAATAATTTAACGATCACAACATTTATTAATGTGGTGATATGAAGTGTCTAATATTATTAATGTTCGCTTGTTTTAGTAAGTCGGCATCATAACATTTTATAAAATTAATCTATTATATATGAGAATATATGATTAATGTATATAGTTATATATTACATTAAATGGCATCCTCCTTCGAATATACACTTTATAATTAAGTAGTAAGTATTATTTGAATAAAATATATTAGATTTTGTAATGATAACAATCACACTTAGTAGTTTAATGAGTTATAACTCTTCTATGTTATGTTGTTATTGACTTATAGTTCTTATACGTATTTATTAAAATAGTTGTAGATATGCGGGTATGTTGTTATGTGTAATGTTTTTTTTTAATTTAGCAATAACTGATGCTTTTGATTAGCAACAACTAGTGATTATAAATGTTATGTAGTTACATATCATCTTATGGTAACATGTATGACGTTCAGTCCGGATTTTCATACTCATTGGTTAAATATTATGCTTTTCTTGTATTGAAGCATCAAATAATCTTTGTTTGTAGTTACACATGTATAGTTAATTGTATAAGTATATGCTTTGGACGGATTAGCAATAACCTTTAAGTTGTGTACATTTGTTGGTAAGAGATAGCCAAAGTATCAATCTATGTGGATAAGATGAAACTTTTATATCTTCTCTTTTGTAGGTTTAGTATGAACCTTAAGAGTGCTTATAATTTAGTAGTTGTATTATGTTTGTTGAAACTTTTATGCCTATTTTATTTGTAACTATTATACCTTGTATTTTGTATTTTATATTTGTCGTTTTGTGGATTAGCGAATAAGCCATTATTAAGAATCAAATGCGTTTCGCAATCGTGCATTTCTCAACGTGGCGTATCTTTGTATGTGGCTTGTTTTTTTAATAATTAAATAAATAATAAATATTCTTTTTTTTATATATATAATTTATTAATATTCAATTATAAAAATAATTTTTTATAATTCTTTTTTAATAGAATATATTATTATTTCTTTTAAAATAGTTATTTAATAATATATTTAATTGAAAAAATTATTATATCTTTTAAAATAATAATTATTTATATATTTATTTATGATTGTATAGAATATCTTAAAAATGTATGGCTTTATTTAAAAAATCTATACGCCACATTGCGAAATGCACGATCCCTTATTATTCAAGTTTTAATTAATTTTGATTGAATGCTAGTTAGATTTTTCAACAATCATTTATTATTTATGACGAGTTTTCTTTGGTTATTGTCATTTTAAATTATAAGGATTTGAGTTTTCAATAATTTTCTCTTCCACATAATTTTGAGGGTTATATAATGATTTGTCTGGCTTAGGATTCATCTTTCAAAGAATCCTATTGAGAATCACTGAGACTCTTAATCTATAAGAAGTCAGGAATTTATGGTTTTTAATTATGTCAATTTTATATATTTTTTTTATGATAAAGAGATACTTATTAACTAAATATTTAAACTAATACGTATTAACATGTATTTATATTATATTGTGGCTTTAATATTTAATTTATTACTTATGCATTAATATATTGACATTTATTAAATATGCTTCATCAAGATATTTAATATGTTTTTAATAAAATATGACACTTATTTCATATGTTTCATATATTTTAACAACAACAATAAAACAACAACAACAATAATAATAATAATAATAATAATAATAATAATAATAATAATAATAATAATAATAATAATAATAATAATAATAATAATAATAATAATAATAATAATAATAATAATAATAATAATAATAATAATAATACTAATAATAATAATAATAATAATAATAATAATAATAATAATAATAATAATAATAATAATAATAATAATAATAATAATAATAATAATAATAATAATAATAATAGTAATTATAATAATAATAATTATATTGTGTAACAAATATGAATTTATAGAATTGGTGAATTAAAAATTTTATATATTAAAAATTTATATTATGATTTAGTAATTATAAATAAAATATGATTTTAGTTAAAATGTTAGGAAGGTGGCTGTTTTTAAATAATAAAATTTTATTAGTTCCAAAGTTCGGTTATAATTTATACTAATAATTTATTTTTATAATAATGTAATTTATAAAAATTTAAAATTCAAAATAATTAGGTCATAAAATATAATATTTTGTTTAATTAAGTATATTTAATTTCATTAGAGATATTTAATATTTTAATTCGTTAATTAATTTTATTCATTTTCTTTCTATTCGTTTTTAAATTTAATTAAAATTCCAATCATTAAATGAATTTTGAAAAATATTTACAGTTATTATAGTTTAGTATTAGTTGAATTAATCATTAATTTTCCATAATTAATATCATACACTTTAAATACTTAAAATATGTATATTTTGATTTTTATTATTAATTAATTTTTCTTTTTTTTTTTTTTTTTATTTTTTTATTTTATTTTTTTACTTTGATTTTTTTTTTTTGTTGATTTATTTTGATTTATTTTTATTCATCATTAAAAGAATAAAATAAAAAATAATATTTTTTATAAAAATATTAATTTTTAATATTTTTATAATTACAATATATTAATAAAAATTAATAAAAACTAAAGTTATATTGCTGTCCTGAAAATTATTATAGAAATAACAATATAACATTATTAAGTAATAAAATGCTTGATTTTTAATTTTAAATTATCGAAAAATTAAAATTAGTTATCTGTAAAGTTAATAAAAAAAGATTACATCCATATTTTATATATACATATATATTCTTATATAAAAAATATGACTGAACAAGAAAACACATCAATTATTGGAGATGATGAAATTATAACAGATGAAATAGAAGAGTCCGAACAAGGTGGTAATGGACCTCATAATCGTGAGGTGAAGCGAAGACGAAGATTGACTCCAGAGGGTAAGTATTAAATAGAAAATCTAATTGTTTATATATTTCATACTAATAATATTATGCTAATATATTCTTCTTGTTTTACTAGAAACAAGAATATTATCTGAGATATATGAGCATACCCAAAAACCTAATTCAGTACTAAGAAACAGGTTAGCACAAGAATTAGGTATGTCTTCTAGACAAATACAAATTTGGTTTCAAAATCGTCGAGCTAAGATTAAAAGAGATGTAAATGATCCAATGGGAACTGATTCAGCGAGTAATCTGTATTTTTCTAATGATACTGCTCATCCTTATTATATGCAGTACCCACCAGGAACAATTTCTAATACTATTCAAAATAGTACTCCAAGATCTATTGGTATGCTAAATATTGCATCAAAACCTATTCTTCCTGTTGCATCTATGAATGGAATATTCCAACAAAAACCATATCCTATTGGAATAACACAATCAATGAATGGTATTTCAATACCAGTAACATCAATGAGTAATATATACATATCCTATTATAAACATATATTATATATTATAGTTATTTTCAAACTTTTTTATAATTATTATCTTTTTTATTAGTTTATATATATATATTTTATTATTATTATTATTATTATTATTATTTTAACAATATAATGATATATAAATAATATAATCAATATAATTTACATTTTATATATTAAATATGTTCATTTTTTATATTCTTTAAATTTTATATTTTAACATATAAATATTTTATTGCTTTAAAGTATTACTGATTTATTTTTTATATTACCAATATTAATTATAGAATTAATGTTATTTTATTTATCAATTTCAATTATTATTAATTATTATTATAAACATTATTATTATTACTATAATTATAGATTATGTAAATCAAACTCAATCATCAGTTCCATTACAATCTTCTCAACAAGGTAATATCAATTATGGGTATGCTATTAGATCTCAAGGTATGCAATCAACAAAACCAATACAAATGCAAAATTCTTATATTCAAACAACGGTAGAAGGTCAATCAGGAAATATTCAAAGAATAATTCCAGGGAATTCAATGATGCCAATACAACCAACTCAACAACCAGTAAGATCTTCAAATCAATTAAATACCTCATCGGTTCCTCCGATGTATACCCAACCTTCATCTCAAGTTCCAATTTATACTTCAACCCCAAATACAACAGTTTCCAATTATACAGCAAACCCCACAAATTTGTCTCCTCTTCAGAATATATCTTATCCCAATCAAAAAAATCAATCATTGAATTCAAGAAATTCAGTTTATATGAATTATCCAACAACTCAAACTACACAAGGGTCACCCCCAATTACTCAAAATAATATTTATGTATCAAATATATCTAATGAATATGATAAAAGGACAGCAGCTCCAACAACAATGGTTTACAATCAAAATATTATTCCTGCTACAAATATTGTCAATTCAGGCATTGCATCCACTGTAACCTTAGCTCCAAGTAATTCTGCAGTAATCACCCCATCTCCATTATCTAGATCTGTAACAACTATTCCAAATCAGGCTAATCAAATTAATAGAACAATTCAAAATCCATTAAATCCAATCATGATATCTCCTGATAACAAGGCTGATTTAACTAAAAATGTTCCAATTACAACAATTGTTTCATCTATTCCAACAATTAGTAGTATTGCCTCGAGTCAACCATATCCAACTGCAATTCAAACTAATATTAATAAATTAGTTTCAACAGGAATTCCCACCTCACCAATTAAAGCAATTATTAATAGTTCAATTAACTCAAAAGTTGCTGCTAAAGCTGCGACTGCTGCAGCACTTAAACAAGAAAATGTTATTAATCAAAATCCTTCAAATTTATATAATGTGAATAATAAAAGTAATATTATACTTACTCAACCAAATTCATCTATAAATAATAATAAAATTAAAAATTCTATAATTAGTAATCAAGGAAATATTGATGTATCCAAACCCTTAACAACTACAAATGAAACCAGTGCTCCAACAACGACTACAAACGCCACCAATAATACTTCAATATTGACAACAAATACCAGTATTATTCCCTCTTCTACTGATACAACTAATACAACTATCAATATGATAAATGTAAACAAAGAAGTATTAATAAATAGTAATAAAGTTAACGTAGAAAATGAAAAAGAAAACCTTTCTAAAAATGAAATAATTAATCAAAATGAAATTAAAAATAATAACTCTATTCAAAAACTTGACAATAATTCTATTGATAATATAAATAATAATAACGAAATTATAAAAAGTAATATAAATAATGAAAACATAAACTTAGTAAATGAAAATAATGAAATCAAAAATAATGAAAATTTGAGTATAATAAGTGAAAACAATGAAATCAAAAATAATGAAAATTTGAGTACAATAAATGAAAACGATGAAATCAAAAATAATGAAATAATTAAACCAGAAGATGTTACAAAAATTGACACTAATATTGAAGTTCTTGATTCTATGTTATATAATCCTAAATCAAAGCTTGAATCCGATGAATTAACTATGAATACTGAAATTATTAATGCATTAGATTCAAGTAAAGATCAGAGTAATAAATTTTTAAAGGATATAGATTCTTTATATGAAAATAATGACACTTTTAAATGGTTAGAAGATGATACAAATTGGAATCATTCAAACCAATTATCACAATTTCCATTACCTGATGAAGATAAAAAGAATCAAAAAGAAAATGAAAGTAAAGATTTAGAATCATTAAATGGATTAAATACAAATGATTCGTCATTTAATGATAATAATACCCAGCTATGGCTTTCAGATGATATTGATTATTTACTTCAGTCCGAAAATTTCAAAGTATAATAATAACAATGATTTATTTTTTGTTTATTTATTTTTTATTTTTTATTTTTTATATTATTTTCAATTATTATAATATAATATGGTTTAATGGAAATAAATATTTTCAAGATATCAGTTTCTCTAATATTTATTTTTATTTTAATAATACATAAAATATACATTATTATTTTATATAATAATATATTTAAGCAGATTAATAATATATAATATTTAAACAGAACAAAATAGAACAAAACGAAACTAAAAAAAAAAAAAAAAAAAAAAATTATAATAATATACATATATTTGTATAACCGATAAATAAAAAAATATACTTAAAATATTTTATTAATATTTATCGGATATTTAAATATAATAGCATATTTAAATAAAAAATAAAATAAATATATATTTTTGATTTTATAAAATATATTTTTAAACCAAAAAATTTATCATTTTAGGGAAAATATATATAAATTCTTTTTTATTTATACATTAATAAGTTATTCTAAGCTCTCAAAAATGTTTTTTATTTTTATAGATTTATTAATGTATATAATACAAATACAAATTTTTAATATACATTATGAATAATATATAAAAAATATAACAATATTAATTTATTATGGAATTAATAATTATTTTATTTTCATTACTATCCTCAGAAATTAATAAAATGTTTTATATAATTAATTGAATCATTTAATTAATTAAAAATATTTTTAAATTATAAATTAATTCAAAATATATTTTCAATTATATATTTATAAATCCTGTATTATATTAAATTTACTATTATCTTTCGCAAAATTATTGATGTTATTTTTAGTTGTTATAACTTAACAATTATTTTCTTTTGGATAAATCATTATTTAATAAAGAAAAAAAAAATAAAAAAATAAAGTATTCATAAATTTTAAAAAAAAAAAATATAAAAAAATTGAATAGCCTAACTTATTTGATTATAATTTTAAATGCTTCATTATTTAATGAACTTTATTATTTATTTTTATTTTACTTTTAGAAATAGTTTATTTTTTTATATTATACATTACTATGTATTTTACAACTAGTACTTATCGATTAATTCTATCATTTAAATTGAAATTAAAAAATGGGTTCTTTTTTTATATATATGCATCATTTATTATTACGGTAATAATTATTTTCATTTAATTATTTTTGATGAATATTCAATTAATAATGATTTAGATAATTGAATTTTTAATAATTTAACTCAAAACATTTAAATTTTTTATAAATATTGTATTTTTTTATATAATAATTTATTTTTAAATAATTTTTGTAAAGAGTTAGGAATTTGGGTTTATAATTATGTCATCTTTATTTAATATTTATTTATTATTTAGTTAGTTATTTAATATATCGTTTAAATAAATGCTTTAATATTAATACATTATAGCTTATATATTAATTATATTACAATATGTTACAATGTATTTGAAGCTTATTTTTTATATAATTCATTTGTTCTAACATTCCCTCTAAATCTAGTTATTCTGTAATAATAATTTGGTTTATCAGTGAATATTTGTACATCACTATTATTATAAATTATTAATCTTTACAATAGTTTATTATCTTTTATAAAATTTTATTAATTTAATAGCTGTTAAGGAGTCAATATAAGATATGATGTGTACACAACAAAATGTATTATTATTTAATTAAATTTTATTTATTATTTATTAATTTATATGATTTAAAAAAGTATTTAAAAAGACTCAAAATATTAATTTCATAAAAAAAATTTTCTTTTTATATTTTACATACAAATTATTACTTAATCAAATATTATAAATTATAAATATTTATAATACTTTAATGTACAAAAGTTTAAATATTATGTTGAACTTTAACATTCCCCCTACAATAAGTATTATATAATATTTTAATTATTATATACAAGTTTTTTTTTTTTAAAAAAATATATATATATACACAATTAAAGAAATATTATTCTTTGAAAATTAAATTTGTAAATTTTGTCATTTGTACTCCTGAGATACTTTTAGTTAATGGATCAGCTAACATGTTTTCAGTATTAATGTATTCTAATTCAATTTCGTTTTTCATAATCTCTTCTTGAATAAATTTATATCTTAAGTCTATATGCTTACATCTTCCTTTAGAATTTGTATTTTGAGCAATTGCAATGCATGCTTTATTATCTACCATAATTTTAAATTTTATATCTTGATTAAATATTTCCTTAAATAAATTTTTGAACCATAAAGCTTGTTTAGTACATTCAGTTAAACTAACAAATTCAGCTTCAGCAGTAGATAAAGTTACGTTTTTCTGTAACTGAGATTTCCATGAAATAGGGCTTTTTCCAAGTAAAAATATATATCCACTTGTAGATCTTCTCGTCTTTTCATCGTTAGCAAAATCTGAATCTGAGTATCCGATAAATTTATTATTTTTATTATAATGTAAAGATTTATTTTTTGTACCATTTAAATATTGTAAGATGCTCATTAAATTTTTATAATCAGCTTCTGTTGGATTTTCACATATTCTTGATGCTTCACTTACAGAAAACATTATATCAGGTCTTGACTTTACAGCGATATATAGTAACGCACCAAGTAAAGATTTATATTCTTTTGGATCTATTAAATTTGAATTATTTCTTTCATATTCTTTAATTTTCCTGCATGGTGCTTTTATTTGTTTTGTTTTCTTCATATTATATTTTTCTATTATTTTATTAATATAATCTATCTGATTTATTTTATAACCATCACTTGTTTTATAAATATTTATACCTATTATTTTAGTTGCATTAGAATCTTTAGAAATTTTATATTTATCTTTTAATTTGTTTACTGTATAGTTTATTTCATTTTTAATTCCTGTTATTAAAATATCATCTACATATAATGTTAGTAAACATGTTAATTTATTATTTTTATTATATTTCCAGAGACATTTGTCAGTTTTGTAATTTCTAAAACCTATACTTACTAAATAATGTGATATTTCATTATACCACATTCTTCCAGCCTGTTTTAAACCATAAAGAGCTTTTTTAAGTAGCCAGAATTTATTAGTATTAAAATTTTTATCACCATAAGGAATCTTTGTATAAATCTTTTCTTCCAAATATGCATTCAAGTAAGCAGCTTTTATTTCCAATTGTTTCAAATCCCAGTTGAACTTTGATGCAATAGCGACCGTAAGTCTTAGACTATCTGCTTGGACTGTTGGGGAGTATGTCTCTATAAAGTCTTCTCCAGCAATTTGCTGACAACCAAGAGCCACTAATCTTGCCTTTTTCTTCTTTTTATCCTTTTCGGCAAAGACCCATTTAGTACCAATTATATTTGCGTCAGCTGGTATGTTTTTTACCACTTTCATAACATTGTTGTCGTACATATTTTTTAATTCGTCATCTATTGCTTCTTTCCATTCTTCACTTTCTGCGAATTAATAGCTTGTTGATACGTCGTTGGGATATTTGTTTTAATATTTAAAATTAATAGCTTGTTGATACGTTGTTGGGATATTTGTTTTAATATTTAAAATTTTAAATCTTTTATTACTTACTGATTGTAATTTTTCTTTTCTGGAAGTTAAATTTTCTTCATCTGAATCATCTGAATTATTGCTATGTGATCTTTTCTTGTT
This sequence comes from Neocallimastix lanati (nom. inval.), assembly GCA_016946835.1. Lineage (NCBI taxonomy): Eukaryota > Fungi > Neocallimastigomycota > Neocallimastigomycetes > Neocallimastigales > Neocallimastigaceae > Neocallimastix > Neocallimastix lanati (nom. inval.). The sequence continues at coordinate 22,728 of JACVTC010000164.1, read as the reverse complement.
TATATATTTAAGTTTTCTTTCATTTAAAAATTCATTATCAGATTCACTATCATATTCATTTTCTTCTATTTTAGTTTCATTATTATTATTAATAATTTTATTACTATTATTATTATTGTCATTATTATAAATATCTTTGTAATTATCATAATTATTATTAATATCATTATTATAAATATCATTGTTATTATCATAATTATTATTATAATTATTATTATAATTATTATTATAATTATTATTATAATTATTATTATAATTATTATTATAATTATTATTATTATTATTATTATTATTTAAAGGATTATTTTATTGTGAATGAATATTATTATTATCATTTATACTTTCCCCCTCAATTAAAGAATCCTTAAAATTAATAATAGAATCAATATATTTGTCACAAAAGAATGTAGTATTTTTAGTTCCAGGCATATCTTCCATAAAATAAACATCTCTTGAAGTAACTATAGAGTTAGTAGAAATATCTAAAATTTTGTAGCCAAGAGAGTCAGATGCATATCCTAAAAATATACCAGGTTTAGAGTTATTGTCAAATTTATTCGTTTTGTGATTGTTATAGAAAAATGCTTTACATCCAAAAACTTTAAGGTGAGAAATATCAATTGATTTATTGAAAAATAATTCATTTGGAATTTTATTATTAATACTCTGATGTGGATTCAAGTTATAGAGGTAAGCAGCACAAAGAATAGCGGAATCCCAAAACTTGTAGGGTAGCTTAGCAGAGTTTAATAGAGTAGATGCGCAACGACTAAGTGTTTGATTTAAGCGTTCAGCACGACCATTTTGTTGTGGGTAACCAGGAACTGAATGAATGAAATTAATTCCAAAATATTCTAAATAGGTAGTTAAAGTTTTGTTGATATACTCAGTACCATTGTCAGATTTGAAATTTATAATTTTATATGAAGTAGTATTGGAAATAAATTTATAAAATTTAATAAATATGTTAGGAACATCAGACTTATTCTTGATAAGGTAGACCCAAAATTTTCTAGAGAAATCATCAAGAAAAGTAACATAATAATTGAAATCATTATATGATGTTTCCAATTTTCCAACTACATCAGAATGAACTAGTTCCATAGGTTTTGAAGCATTATTAGGGGAAGAGTAGAATGGTTTTCTCTTTAATTTAGTGATTTTGCATTGGCGATAATTTTTATCATTATGGTATTTAGTATGCTTAATGACAAAATCTTTGATATCATTATTATAAAAGTGTCCCAAACGAGCATGCCACAAGTTAGTATCAATGCTGAAAACATAATTCTTAGATATAGTATTATTTGAAGGTATTGTATCAAACACGAATAAATTTTTATCATTCGCAAAAATATTTGCAATTAACTTATTATTTTTGAATATTTGTAAACGGTCTTTGTTATTTACGCGTTTCATTATAATAGTTTGCATCCATTTTTTAATATTGAATGAGTGGAAATTAGATTGTTTTGAATATTTGACGCGTAATAAACATTTGATAATATAAAATCTTTATTTTTAAATTTACCATTGTAAGTACCTACATTTTCGACCTTGTCTAAATCACCATTTGGATAAATGATATTTTTATTATTTACTTTATTTATATTGTTTAAATTGTTGATGTTATTAGTTAAGTTGATGCCAGTACCACTATCAATAATCCAATGTGTGGAATTATTATTATTATTTATTGTTGTATAATTACAATTTTGAATTACTGAAATACTTCCTGTAAAATCAATGTATACCTCATCTTCATTTTCATTATTATTGTAACGAATATTGGAATATCCGTGTTTTAAAGAGTGTAACACAATAGGTAAGCACTTTTTGATTAATAAGTAATTTGGTTTTTTAAAATATAGTTTTATTAATTAAGAAATTTAAAAATATTAATTATAAAGATTAATTATTGTAATATTTCGAATTACTTATTAATTAATTCAATAATTAATAAAAACACAATTTTTTGAATATTTTTTTTTTGGCTGCGAAATTCACTCCTATTTATAGTTTTTCAAAATTTAAATCCATAAAAATTTAAAACCATAAAATCATTAAAAAGTTTCATAAAAATTGATTATTTTCGGTTAAAAAGAATCTAAAAGAAATAATGATAAAAGATAAATTAAAATAGAATTTCTATCTGATTTGTTTCTATTAATTTCTAAGAATTTCTTTTGTTAATTTTTTACAGAAATTTATACAGAAACAAATACAAAAACAAATACAGAAATGAAGTATAAAAATTCTTTAAAATTTAAATGATATAAAATTTTAGTAAAGGTGTGAGTCGAACCCTAGTGGTTCAGGCTGAGGTCATAGTGACTAACCATTATACCAGCATTCTAATTTCTAATTTTTTGATACGACACTTACAAATAATATAGAAATAACTATAAAAATAATTTAAATTGTTAAAAAGTAAACAGGTTGAATTTAACGAGGAATCAGGTTGATATATCTATATAATATAACTATATAGATATAAGTAAATTACTAAAATAAAAGAGTTATAAAGTTAAATTTGTTAATTTAACACTTAATTAAAACTAATAATTGGTTTGATATGATAAAAATTTTTATTTATTAATAAAAATATATAGTTATATTATAATAGGTTAACTATAACCTTACAAAGGACAAAAAGATAAATTTGAATTTTCTTTTTATACTTTGTAGGTTTGAGAATATTGATAATAATAATATAAAGTTGATAATAATAATATTTAGTATAAGAATATGTTTAATATAAATAAATTATATTTTTTAATCTAATATATTAGCTAATATATATAATATAATATTAAATTTAAATATTTAATATAGTAATTAATAATTAATAATTAATTAAATCAATATAACATAAATTAATACATAAACATTAATTTATGAATCAAGGATGACATGACCAAATGATTCATGTTAATAAATATTTTATTTATTAATAATATTTAAGTTTAATATGATATCATTAGAATCAGTAGGCCTAAGCTGGTCCTAAGATGATCAAATAACTTATAATATTATAAAATAAATAAAATTTAAAGAATAATTAATGAATTATAAATTTTTATTAATTATTTTGTTTTTAATAATTTTAATTGAAATTAATTGAAATTGAAATTTAATTCAGTTGTAATTTCGACAACGCCCTTCCACAAAAATCGGATTCCAGACGATTTTGTGTAACGTTACATAAAGAAATTATTATATTTATAAAATTGTATATTTTAAAAAATTTTTTTTTTTTTTTTTTTTTGAAGTAAAAAGGTCACATGAGTCCTTTAAAGAACACATTACAAGTGGCCATTTCATGGAAATTTCGAAATTGTCAAAATTTACTGAAATTAAAATTTTGTTATAAAATTAAATATCGAGAAATATAATGGTGTGAATTTTATTAAAAATTTCGTTGAAAAAATGTAAAATTGAAATTTTGAAATTGAAATTGAAATTTCATCTTAATTTTATGCATTAAATTGAAAATTTTTAAATATAATGAAAATTTATAATTTAATGAATATAATAATGTAAAAATAAATAAAGTATTATTAAATTTCGATTTTTTAAAAATTTTTGAAATTTTGAAATGTAAAATTTTAAATTAACTAATTTAATTTTGAAATATTATTATTTAATATACTATTTATAGCTTAAGTATAATAATTTTTTTTTTTTTTTTTTTTTTTTTTTTTAATTATAAGAAAGAGAAGTGAATTTTCTATTATTCTTTAAATATTCTTGATATATTCTTTGATTCCTTGGATTATTTTCAACTTCATAAGAAGGCACCCAATTACTTGAACTTTTATATTTGTATCTAACTCTATATTCGTAGCAGTTTTTCTTGTAGTTTGTCCTAAATCCAGAAATTTCAATAATATCATTAATGGATTCATTGTGCGAACTTCTATTTAAAAACTTTTGCGGAGTTGGGACATAAGGTTCCAATTCAGAGATATGAAAGATTGGATGATGTTTTGGAAAAGGTGACTTTTTAAGATCAATTTTATAATTATTATTCTCTAAAACATCGATTACCTTGTAAGGTCCATATTTGCAAGGAGCGAGTTTAGAACAATCTTCAATATTTAAGGAAGGAGGTGCTTGAATCCAAACCAAGTCACCTTCTTTTATTACAGGAGGTGGCATCCTTTTCTTATCCGCATAATTTTTATATAATTCTTTAGATCTTAATAAGACATCTTTAATATGATTAAAACTTGTACTTACATTTTTAATAAATTTACTATTAGTATCAACTTGGGGTAGTAAGAAATATTCGTCCATAGATGGATGAAATCCATAGTTAATAAAGAAAGGTGTTTCTTTTGTAGATTCATTGACTGAATTATTATAAGCGAACTCTGCAAGATAGATCCAATTAATCCAATCGTCGTGATAATAAGATCTTGAATAAGCTCTTAAATACTGTTCAATAAAGGAGTTACATCTCTCAACTTGACCAACAGTCTCATGATGATCTGTTGTAGCTAATTTGGATTTAATATTAAGTAATTTCATGAATTCTTTCCAAAGTGCACTTGTAAACTGAGGACCTCTATCTGTATACATATCATAAGGAAGGCCATGTAATTTATAAACATTATTCATAAATGCTTTGGCAGTTTGTTTTGCATCAGGAATTTGTTTGAAAGGTATTAAGTGAATCATTTTAGAGAAACGATCCACTACAACCATTATTACCGTATATCCCTTTGAATCCGGGAGGCCACATAAAAAGTCAACTTCTATAGATTTCCAAGGTCTATCAGGTGTTTCCAACGGTTGTAGAAAGCCATATTTCCTATGTCTATTAATTTTGTTTCTTGCACAACATTCACAGGAATTGACAAATTTTATAACATCATCTTGCATTTTGGGCCACCAAAAGTTTCTTGTAATTAATTCAAGAGTTCTTTTAATTCCAAGATGACCAGCGGAAGGCTTTTCATGATATTTAGTTAAGATTTCTAATCTTAAAATTTCAGGAATATAAATTAAATTATTATATAATATAATATTATCCTTTATTTTGAACTTATTCATTTTCCTAAAGGGTTTATAGGACATATCATTTTTAATATTCTGTGGGCTAAAATAGAGTCTAATATCATCAGCTGTGGCATCTGTTTTTGTAGCTTCTATAATTCTTTCTAAAAGATCGCTAACAACACCAATAAAACATGGAACTTCCTTTACATTTTTTATGTCAAGAATATTTTCGGTTTTAGTTTCTTCATTATTTTTTATATAATCTGGTCTTCTTGAAAGAGAATCAGGTTTTCCATTATTGGAACCTTGTCTATAAATTAATTCAAAATTATATTCTTGGAAGAACATATGCCATCTATGTTGCCTTTGATTACCAATTTTACCACCAAGGGTATATAATAAGTTCCTATGATCAGTATAAACAGTTACTTTGTATTTCGCACCAAGTAATAAATGTCTCCATGCCAAAAAGGCTTCTCTAATAGCTAACAACTCCTTGTCTGTAATAGTATAATTAATTTCTGCACCTTGTAAGCTTCTTGAGAAATATGCAACTGGATGTAATTTATTATTATCATCCTTTTGTGATAAAACAGCACCAAGGGCAAAGTTACTTGCATCACATTCAACAATAAATGGTTTATTATTATCCGGATGGAATAAAACTGGAGAACTGGTTAATCTTTTCTTTAATTCTGAGAATGATTCTTCACATTTGTTATTCCAATTAAATTTAATATTTTTTCTGGTTAAATTATGTAAAGGTTTTGCAATTTTTGCAAAATCTTTAACAAATCTTCTATAATAATTGCAAAGACCTAAAAACCTCTGTACGTCCTTTAAGTTATTTGGTTGAGGCCAGTCTTTAATTGATTCTATTTTCTTCGGATCGGTAGTGACACCTTGACCTGATAATACATATCCAAGGAATTCAACTTTCTCTTTATCAAATTCGCATTTTTCTAATTTTGCATATAAGTTATTATTAATTAATGCTTGCAAAACCTCCCTAACTTGTTTATGATGTTCTTTTAAATCTTTGGAGTAGATTAAAATATCGTCTAAATAAAGAATAACACTTTTTTCTAAATATGGTCTTAGTACCGAATTAATAAACGATTGAAAAGTAGCTGGTGCGTTTTTTAAACCAAATGGCATAACTAAGTATTCATAGTGACCATATTTAGTTCTGAAAGCTGTCTTGTATTCATCCCCTTCCTTAATACGGATTAAATTATAGGCTGAACGTAAATCTAATTTTGTAAAATACTTTGCTCCTTTAACCTTTTCAATAATTTCATTAATAAGAGGTATGGGGTACGAGTTTCTTATAGTAACAGCGTTTAACTTCCTATAGTCTACGCATAACCGAAGTGTACCATCTTTTTTCTTTTGGAATAGAACTGGATAACCTGCAGGTGATTCGGATGGTCTAATAAATCCTTTTTTTAGGTTTTCTTTTATATATTCTTTCAAAACTTTATTTTCCTCTTCGGTTAAGGGATAGATTGGACCATAGTGAAGGGAAGCGTCCTTCTCCAGCACTATTTTGCAGTCGGTTAAACGATGTGGGGGAAGTTTATCGGCTTCGGCTTTACTAAAAACAATAAATAGATCGCGATATTGAGGCGGAATATCTTCAATATTTGGATCTTCATTGTCATTTTTATTAATTTCTTTATTTGATAAGAAGGAATATATTAAAAAATTGTAATTATAGTCATTGTTTAAATTAAAATTGTTTTTTAAATATTTATTTTGTTTTTTGAAATAATATTTATATTTATTAATAAAATAATGATTTTTATTAAAAAATTTTTTATAATTAAATTTATCACAAAATTTTGAAAATTTATTAAGGTTAAGGTTATTAAGTTTTTTATTAAAAAATTTTTTATTATAATTAAACTTCTGATCAAATTTTTTTAAATTTTTTGAAAAATTTTTATAATTAAATTTTTTTATTGATTTATTAAAAAGTAAATAATTTTTTAAAATTTTATTTTTCATCGACTGTAGATATAAATTGTTTTTGCAATATTTATTAGGATTTTTGTTATTTTTATTTGAAAAATAATAATTTAAGTAAGAATATAATATATTCTTATCATAATTATAGTGAATTTTGAATTTTCGCATGAATTGATTACCAAAAAGTAGATCAGTTGGTATGCAATTTGTTATTAGAAATTTTTCATTGTAATTTTTAAAATAAAATTTTTTATTCTTTTGTATTTTTATTTGAAATTTTAGCCAAACGTACTGATCTATCTTAGTAGTAGAACCAGATATACCTTTGACTGAAATTTTATTTTTTAAATTATAAATTTTTAAATTTAGTTTTTGAACTAAATTTTTTGTAATAAAATTACAAAATGATCCAGAATCTAGCATAGATTCAGATGTAATTTTTTGGTTATTTTTAATTTTTAATTTATTATTATTAATTGGTAGTCTTGTTGGAATGTAGCAATGGAATAAAAGAAAAGTTGAAGGTAGTTTTTGGGTTGTGATGTTATCAAATGAAGGAAAGTTATAATAAATTGTTTTTACATTTTTTGATGAATTGGACTCCGAGTGAAGTCCTTCATTTAGTTTTTTGAATTATTATTATTTGTACTATTATTACTGTTATTATTAATTTTATTAAAGTTATTATTATTATGGACTTTATTATAATTATTATTATAATATTTGTTATAATTATTATTATTATATTTATTATTATTGTTGTTGTTGTTATTGTGGACATTAGAAGGCTTTTTCTTTAAATTTTTATTACCATTAGATTTTAATTGACCTTTAGATTTCAAGGAATTTTCGTAAAGAATACATCTAGTATAAATAGTACTAAGATCAGAAGGAAATTCATCCATTTTTTCTATTTCTTCCTGGAACCTTGGGTGCAATCCATTATAAAAGAATAAAACTAAAGCTTCTTCATTCCAATTCAAACATGTTGTAAGGGTTCGAAATTCATCAATATAATCATTAATTTTCCCAAATGTGTGAGAAATTTTTGCGAGTTGGATCATGGCTAATTTCTTACTGGCAACATTATTAAAAGCTTTCCTTAATTCTTTAATCAATTCTTCTAATGTTGCTGGACTTCTATCTTTATATTTGGCATAATACCAATTACGAGCACCATCTCTTAAGCGTGACTTAACATAATTAATTTTTACATCCATAGTAGATTCACAGTTAGGATAAGTCTTAAAAGTATCTTCACAGAGCTGACAAAAGAGATCGGTTTCCTTAGTATCCCCAGTGAAAAATCCAGGTTCTGGGACTTCTTGAAGTGTATTGGGAATAGTATTCCTCATTATTACATCATTGTCTGCCTCTCTTCTTGTTGATATAGAAGCGTTATCATCTTGATTTTGAGAAGCATTAACATTAGGAATAAAATCGAATTTCTGATTTAAAATGCTGGTAATAGAAGAAAGTTGTTTTATGATATTCTTGTTATCCCTATTTAAAGTAAAAAGTTTCTTTTGAAGATCTTCATTATATTTATTAAAATCTTCTCTTGATAAGAATGTAACTTCTGCATCTTTTGCCAGTTCAGAGACAGTAATCTGAGCGTCTGTTCTTAGCTTATTTACTTCCGACATAGGAGCAAAGTCAGGATAGGAGTTTGCCCACACGTTATTATAAAGGGACATATCAAGGTGATTCTCTTTTCTAAGGTAAGGTTATTGTTAAAAAGTAAACAGGTTGAATTTAACGAGGAATCAGGTTGATATATCTATATAATATAACTATATAGATATAAGTAAATTACTAAAATAAAAGAGTTATAAAGTTAAATTTGTTAATTTAACACTTAATTAAAACTAATAATTGGTTTGATATGATAAAAATTTTTATTTATTAATAAAAATATATAGTTATATTATAATAGGTTAACTATAACCTTACAAAGGACAAAAAGATAAATTTGAATTTTCTTTTTATACTTTGTAGGTTTGAGAATATTGATAATAATAATATAAAGTTGATAATAATAATATTTAGTATAAGAATATGTTTAATATAAATAAATTATATTTTTTAATCTAATATATTAGCTAATATATATAATATAATATTAAATTTAAATATTTAATATAGTAATTAATAATTAATAATTAATTAAATCAATATAACATAAATTAATACATAAACATTAATTTATGAATCAAGGATGACATGACCAAATGATTCATGTTAATAAATATTTTATTTATTAATAATATTTAAGTTTAATATGATATCATTAGAATCAGTAGGCCTAAGCTGGTCCTAAGATGATCAAATAACTTATAATATTATAAAATAAATAAAATTTAAAGAATAATTAATGAATTATAAATTTTTATTAATTATTTTGTTTTTAATAATTTTAATTGAAATTAATTGAAATTGAAATTTAATTCAGTTGTAATTTCGACATAAATAATAGATAAATAATTTAATACATGTAAATAAATGAGTTTGTACAATTAATAAGTATTAATAAAATTAAATAAGATAAACTAACCAATAGAATAGAGTTAAGAGAAATAATGAAATATAAAATGAAGAAAATAAATAATAAATTAAGAAGGAAGTTAGAGAGCTAACTAAAAAGTTAATATTAAGGAGAGAAAACTTAATATTATTATAATTATAGTTATAAAGAAAATAATTAGTTATTCAGAGGAATTAACTAATATAAAATTTAGTAGAATTTAATATGTATTAATATAACTAAAATAATAAAATATATTGATTAATATTTAAATATAAAATAAAATAATAAAATTAAAATACGACAAAAGAATTATTATTGTTTACTATATATTTTATTAGTGTGTGTTTATTATTATATTCTTCTGTTAGAATATATTATTTTATAATCAAACAACTTGCTCAACCGAACACTGATACTTTTAATAATATCGTATCAAATTTTGGCGCCCAACGTGGGGGGAGCAAGATAAAATAGTATGAAAATAATAGAAGAAATCTAAATCAATAATAATAACACTGATTTATTTTATTTTGTTTAAACATATTTTAATTTTTCTTATTATTTTTTTCCTTATTTTTTTTTTCTTTACTGAGATAACATATATTTATATATAATATACATATTAAAAAAAAAAAAAAAAAAAAAAAAAAAAAAAAAAAAAAAAAAAAAAATATTATTTCAAATTTTATTTTATATTATTCTCTTAAAATTATTTTCTATATTTTTTTTTTTTTTATTTTATTATCAGTTATTATAAAAATATATATATATATATATAAAATTTCTTTAATAATTAAATTATTACTAAACTAAAAAAAAAAATGTTTGATGCTGCTAAATTACTAAAAGTATTACCACATCTTTCTGATTATGGAAAGGATGTAGAGAGTTGGATCGGTGACTTTTCAAAAACTATGGAATTATATGATATAGTGGAACCAAGAAGAGTATTTACATGGGCAAAAGAAGCCGTAGAAGAGGATATCAAAGGCCCCATAAATTCTTTAAAAATTAAAGAAGGCAAAGAAATTAGATATCCTAATTTTAAAGAAATACAGGCTGCTATTGAGGATCATTTACACATTACTGAAAGTGACAAGTGTTCTGTTCTGAAATCTTTAAGAATTAATAATGACGAATCCATAAAGAAATTTAATTATCGTTATAAAAAATTGTATAAAAAATTAAATGCTGAATATAGAAGACTACTCACTGTTAAGGATTATACAAATTCAATAGCTATACGTGTCTTCCCATGTTCTAGAGTTATAGTGGCAGAATGCGAATCTTTAAATGAGGCCTTCAAAATTGCAGAAGTTGCCGAAGAAGCAGAAAGAGAAATTTTTACTAATACGAGACAAACAAACCTGAATAGTAACATTGGTCCTTCTGTCATGATCACCCAAAGTAGTATGAATGGAAATCCACTAGTCCAACATCCATTTTATGGTGAATTTCATAATGGTCAGCAAGGAAATTATATCAATCCTAATAGCTTTAGACCACCGAGAAGAAATAACAAAATGTTTACAAATAATCAATGGAATAATAATTACAATAATATGAATTCCTATCCTAATTTTCAAATTAACAACTTAAAAACCAACTCACTAAACTATCAAAATAATACTAGGAATTTTAAGGATTCAGGTTATAATAGAATAAACAATGATAGGAACAGACTAATGAATATTAATTATGCTAATGTTAATCAAAGTAACCACATACCTGAAAATCTTCATCGTAATAATGGTAATTACAATAAAAACAATTACATGATTAATAATAATAATATGATGAATAACTACCTCCAACCAAGTAGAAATAATCAATCATCTAATTTAATTTTTAATAACGATCCTAGTAATTTGATTAATATCAATAAAACAAATGAAGCTACTAGTGGCAAACCTTCTAATAATAAATATGTTAATAATAATTATGTAAATATAACTACTGATAAAAAAAGAATACAATGTTATCGTTGTACCCTTAGTGATCATAAAGCTGCGGATTGTCCGTATACATTTCAACAATTAGCCGAAATGGAAGCAAAGGGCATTATTAAACTACCTTTAAACTTATAAATGGGAGACGGGCAACTCCCAATAAACAAACCAATAATATTTCTTCAAATTATATAATGACGACAGTAAATGATGAAACACATAGTGATCAAAATATTAATAAAGCGAGTTCAAACAATAATTCTAAATACGGCAATTCTTATTATAGTAATCAAATAAATAGCAATACTTATCAAGAGAACCAATCTAAAAACAATTCCTTTTATGGTAATAAAAATTTTCAACAGACCGCAAATGACTCACAAGAAATCTTGGCTGTAGCAACAAGAAAATCTAAATCTAAATTACATAAAACTAAGCCTTACGATAAAGCCAAGCAAATTGATGACTTAAAAAACGACCCTATCCCTATTCGTACCGCAGCTATGAGTCATAATTCATCATTATCTAATAATTATAATATGAATAATAATACTAATATGAATAATAATAATAATAATAATAATATGAATAATACTAAAATGAATAATTATAATAACGTGAATAATATCAGTAATATTAATAAAAATAATAATAATACTATTAATACTGATAAGGAGAATGAAAATGCATCAATGATAGTAGAACAAGAAGATGAATCATCCATTAACCATAAACAGTCAACAGCACTTGAGAAAGATAATGGAGAAGAACAAACCAACCACAACCCTGTTAGCTCCGAAACAGAGAGATTAACATATTTGAAACCATCCTTTATAACAGGAAAAAATATTAGTACTGTAAAAAAGAAAAACAATGTAGAAAGAATACAAGATATTATTAATAATGCTGATGAATTAAATACCAAAAATGAAAAAGAGGATATTTCTAATAAACCAAGTGGAAGGCACATAAAACTCATGGATGCTTTCGATGATTATTGTATACAAGATCTAATTAAAGAAGTAGCTTCCACGGATGTTATCACCAAGTTGGCTCACCTATTAGATTTGTTTCCTAAGTTTAGAACGGGATTTCTTAAAGCTTTAAGGTTAACTCCTAAACAAACATTAACAAATGTAATGACAATTATTTCAAAACATAAAATTATTAAAGTTTGTGGAAAGGTAGAAAATAAGGATTGCGAAATATTTTTAGATACATGCGCAAGTGTTAATGTTATTACACGTTCCGCTTTAAACAAATTAAAAATTAACAAACCTTCGATTGGTAGAATTTCGGAAACAATATTTCAAGCTTATTCCAACTCCTTTATGGATAGTGATATTTACTATTTACAAATTTCTATTGGAAGTAGGACTTTTCATGAATATTTCAGAGTAATTGAAAAAGACGATATTTTTGATATTCTAATTGGTGTTGACTCGTTAAAAAATAATAGATTTGATATTAATTTAGTAGATGATGTTTTATATTATATAGATGAAAATAATAATTATATTAAATTATCTGATTTATTTTATGATATCAGTCCTACTAGTACTCACCAAGATTCAAAACCTAATGAAGAACATAAATTCCCAAAAGAAGAATCCCTTCTATTAACAGTTACTATATCAAAAAACCAAGAAACTAATAATAATGATGAAAACATTAATTTTAAAGAAAATCTAATTAATAATATTATATCATCTGCTCCAGTAAAAATAAAAACTGAAATAAAAGACTTATTCCATAAATATATAAATGTTATTGCAATCAAGACGGATGATTTAGGAAAATCAAAATTATTTCCTCACAAAATTGAACTAATTCCAGGGTCCTCTCCAATAAAATTGAAATCCTACAGATTATCTAAATCACAAACAAAAGCGTTAAAAAGCATTTTAATAAATTTAATTAAAAATAAATTAATTATACCTTCTGGTTCATCGTGGGCTTTTCCTGTGGTATTAGTCCCAAAGAAAAATGGGGATTGGCGAATGTGCGTGGACTTTAGAGCTTTAAATAATATAACTATTAAGGATTCTTATTCCCTACCTTTGATTGACGATATTTTAACATTCATTGGAAGTAATGCAAAATTTTTATCCACGATTGACCTATTCTCAGGATATCACCAAGTCCCGATGCACCCTGATGATACAGACAAAACTACTTTTACAACCATGTTTGGCAACTACAAATTTTGTGTAATGCCATTTGGTTTGTGCAATGCACCGGCTACATTTCAACGCGAAATGAACCGGATTTTCTTCGACTTAATTGGGGAATGTTTGTTTGTGTATATTGACGATCTAATTATTTTTTCCAACTCTTTAGAGGAACACATTCTTCATTTAAACAAAGTTTTTCAAATTCTTCAGAATAATGGATTAAAAATTAACATTGAAAAATGCGAATTTTTCAAAGAGGAAGTGAAACTTCTAGGTCATATCCTTTCCACTAGAGGTATATCACCTATTCCTGACAAAATTAAAGTCATTTTAAATTGGGATACTCCAAAGAACACCACTCAACTTAAATCATTCCTTGGGGTTGTAGGTTATTACAGAAAATTCATTTTCCAGTTTGCCAATATTGCCAACCCTCTATATGCCTTGTTAAAAAAAGATGTGCCCTTTATTTGGACTAACTCGTGCACAGAAGCATTTATTGAATTAAAAAGGAGGCTTACAATTTCGCCAATATTAACACCGCCAGATTTTACTAAGGCTTTCATTATACGTACTGATGCATCTAAAGACGGACTTGGAGGTGTATTGTTACAACTTAATGATGACTCCAAAGAAGTTCCTATTTACTTTGAGAGTAGAACTTTATCGTCATCGGAATTGAACTATAGTATTACTGATCTTGAGGGTAAAGCTGTATATCATTGCGTTAGGAAATTCAAACCTTATATTACTGGTAACTCCTTTATAACTATAGTGTATACTGACCACAAACCTCTTGTAAGTATCTTCGCAAATAAAGAACCAATGAGTAGTAGACATCTCAAATGGATTACTGAATTATCTATTTTGAAAGTTAAAGTCCTATATCAGGAAGGGAAGAAGAACGTCATTGCAGACGCCCTATCCAGAATGACCACTATTGAAAAGAACTCAACAAAAGCAGAAGATAAAGAAGATAAAATCAAGGTCGAAGATATATCAAAGAAAGAAACTATATATTTAATTCAAAATAATAATTTAAATGTTAATATTGATGATGATAATAATATAAATAATTTTATGGAAAGATTCATAAATAAGAAAATTATATTAATAGATGGTATTGAATATTATAAACAAGGAGATCACCTGAGAAAAATTATTAAAAATAAAGAGAAACAAATAAAATTGATAGGAGAAGCACACTACATTGGCCATGAAGGCACCTATAAAACGTATAATAGATTGAAACGTGATTACTATTGGAAAAATATGAAAAGAGATGTTTACCTTTTCGTTAAATGTTGTCATAGATGTCAGCTTTATAGACCTCAACAGCTAAACCAGTCTACCGAAGACATAGCTACGAAGCCCGGATACCCTTTTTCAAGAGTTGGGTTGGATCTTATAGGTCCGCTACCTGTCACAAGAAATTCTAATAAATTTATTATAGTATTAGTAGATTACCTTACTAAATGGGTAGAGGCTGAAGCACTCAAATCTTCAGAATCGGAAGAAGTAATAAAATTCCTAAAATCAGTATTCGCTAGACATGGAATCCCGGAAATCCTAACAACAGATAATGGTCCACAATTTATTGCAGACAAAACCAAGGCCTTCTTGGACCTCCATGACGTTTATGTTCATTATATTTCTACTTATCACCCAGCTTCAAATGGTGAAGTAGAAAATAGAAACAGGGAAATAAGTAAATACTTACGATTATTGGGAGAAACAATAACGGACTGGGATGAAACATTACCAAGTGCTCTTTGGGCTCTCAGAACTTGTAAAAACGAAGTAACTAAGTTCAGTAGCTTTGAACTCCTGTACGGTAGAAGAGATCTCCAACCATTTGAACTAACTATTAATATTGAAAAGAAAAATCCTCAAGAAACATTAGAAGAATATTGGCTACGCAAATTTATTACCCACGACAAATGGATCAAAGAAGCTATTAAGAATATCGATACTGCTAATAAACTCTGGGAGGATAGAAGAAAACAAATCAAAAGAATGAAGAGTTCCTATAAACCAGGAGATCTAGTACTTGTTAAAGTATTTAATAGAAGAAAGTTGGATCCATATTTTTCTGGACCTCTTCAAATTGTCAAAAAGGAATTGAACACGGTCACAGTACGAGATCCTATTTCTGGAGAAATTGCGGAAAGAAACATTCATGTAAAAAATATTGTTCCTTATTTCACGGAAATAAACTTAGATGGTGACGAAGATGAAAAGTAATAGTTATAATAATAAAAATTACATTTTAATTTACATTTCAAAAATTTATATTTAAAAAAAAAAAAAAAAAAAAAAAAAAAAAAAAATTACATTTTAATTTATATTTCAAATTCAAACTTTATATTTTAAAAAAAAAAAAAAAAAAAAAAAAAAAAAAAAAAAAAAAAATTAAATAAGTATTACATAATGACAAAATAGTTTAAAATAAAAACAGATATATAAATATATATAACACAGTAATAACACAGATATAAAAGATATATATATATAATATATATATAACATAATTTCATATATACAATATAATAGGAATAGTATAATAATATAGCATAAATATAACATAAATAGTAATATATATGTAATAAAATATATATAAATATAATAAGAATAGTAAAATCATATATGATTAAATAGTAATACACATAAGAAATAACATATATACAATATATAATAAGAATAACATAAGTATAAGATAATATTATCATACAAAAAAAAAAAAAAAAAAATAATATATATATAATATAAAATATTAAGAGCAATATATAATAATACAAACAACGACGTATAATGAATAATATTTATATATAATCAATAATATATAAGGTAGTATTATTACAGGTACAACACACAATGTTAAGGAATATAAATATAATAAATAATAATTTTCACTCACAATAATTAAATATAATTAAATTCATAATAAAATTGTACATATAATATGATACGATAAATACTAAGGAATTGATCATAATAAAATATATATAATGACAAGCATACTACAATAAAATACAATAATATAATATAAATATATAAATATATATATAAACAATATATAATATAGACAGAGGTATATACAATAAATAATAATATAGATATACAAATATATAATGATAAGTTAGTACAAAAAAAAAAAAATATTTACATTTCAAAATTTAGATTTCAAATTTTAAAAAAAAAAAAAAAAATACATTTCAAAATTTAGATTTCAAAATTTACACACATAAAAAAAAAAAAAAAATAAAAAAAAAAAAAAAAAAAAAAAAAAAAAAAAAAAAAAAATATTAAATATTAAATATATACATACCTAAAAAAAAAAAAAAAAAAAAAAAAAAAAAAAAAAAAAAATTTTAATAATATTCATACATAATAACTATGATTTTTAGATATTAGCCAATTAAATTAAACTAGAATAAATATAATATTTTAATTTTTTTTTTTAGAATAATATTTTTTTTAGAGAAATTATATATAAAATAGGGACTTCAAGGGACGAAGTCTACTCAAAGCAGGGGCGTCTTGATACGACACTTACAAATAATATAGAAATAACTATAAAAATAATTTAAATAATAGATAAATAATTTAATACATGTAAATAAATGAGTTTGTACAATTAATAAGTATTAATAAAATTAAATAAGATAAACTAACCAATAGAATAGAGTTAAGAGAAATAATGAAATATAAAATGAAGAAAATAAATAATAAATTAAGAAGGAAGTTAGAGAGCTAACTAAAAAGTTAATATTAAGGAGAGAAAACTTAATATTATTATAATTATAGTTATAAAGAAAATAATTAGTTATTCAGAGGAATTAACTAATATAAAATTTAGTAGAATTTAATATGTATTAATATAACTAAAATAATAAAATATATTGATTAATATTTAAATATAAAATAAAATAATAAAATTAAAATACGACAAAAGAATTATTATTGTTTACTATATATTTTATTAGTGTGTGTTTATTATTATATTCTTCTGTTAGAATATATTATTTTATAATCAAACAACTTGCTCAACCGAACACTGATACTTTTAATAATATCGTATCATTTTTGATGCATGTCCAGTAAAAATAATAGAAAATAATAGAAAAATTATTTAGAAAAATTATTAATATAAATATTTATTAAAAATTAATTTTATATAATGAATCTTAAAATATATTATTAATATATTATTAAAGATAATTTATTATTATTAATTATTAAAATATTAAATTAAATAATAATATTAAAAATATTAAAAGAATTGTTGATAATATAGTAAAATTAGTTATATTAATTATAACGGAGATTGAATGTTTAATTAAATGGATGTTAATATTAAAATAATTTTTAAATAATGTTAAACAATATGAATTAATAGTTATAAGTAAAAAGTTATGAATATTTATATTTATTAATTAATTTTAGTGTTTCGATAAATAAAATTTATAAAATTAGTAAAAAATATAATTATGAAAATAATTTATAAATAAATATTTTCTTTTTTTTAAGGAATAATAATAAAACATGTATTTTTTTTTTTATGATAAAATATAATAAATAAAATAATAAAAGATAAATAAATAAAAAGTAAATATAATTATTGTAATATAATATTCTTGGAGTAATTCCCTTTTGCACAAACGCCCAACTAACATATACGGTATTTAATAAAATATCGTATCAAAAATGGTGGAGAATCCGGGCGTGCAAACCAAGAATATTATGAAATTTATATGTATATTGATATTTACTTTTTAAAAAATAAAGACAATTAAATAATTAATATTAAATTAAAATTAAATAATTAATTTTTTTTATAATAGTAATATATAAATTTATATAAAAAAAAAAAAAAAAAAAAAAAAAAAAAAAAACGCCTAAAATTATTATGATTATTATTAAATAATAATTAAAGGTAACTGGGAGTTCGAACCAGAATAAAAACGAATAAGTCTTTAATTATTATTATTAGTATAGTTAATTTTTTTTTTATTATATCTTTATTAGTAATTAAAGACAACTGGGAATTCGGACCAGTATAAAAACGAATAAACCTTTAATTAAGAAATGATATTATAATAAAAAGTAGTAATAGTTTAGTATAAAAATTAATATTAAATAATATTTTATTAATAGTATATGTGATAATATTTAGAAAAAAAAAAAAATAATAGATAATATTTTAATAATAATAATAAATAATATTTTAGTAATGGTGAATTAAGTAATAATTAATAATAATAAATGATATTTAGTAATAGTGAATTAAGTAATAATTAATAATAATAAATAATATTTTTAGTAATAGTAATATTTTAGTAATAGTGTATAAAATAAGAATTAATAATAATAATAATAATAATTAAATGATATTTTAGTAATAGTGAATTAAGTAATAATTAATAATAATAAATAATATTTTAGTAATAGTGAATTAATAATTAATAATAATAAATAATATTTTAATAATAGTAATATTTTAGTAATAGTATATAAAATAAGAAATTAATAATAATAATAATAATAATAATAATAGTAATAATAATAACAATAATAATAACAATAATAAAAATAACATTATTATACTCGTAAAAGTATATAAGAATATAATTTCAAATTAAAATAATAATTAGATAAATGGCGGACGCTTCGAAAATTAGAAGAGACTTACCATACTTAGCAAATTATGGTAAGGACATAGATTCTTGGATAGAAGATTTCAAAAATGTTATGGAAATTTACAACATCGAGGAACCAAACAGAATTTTTATTTGGGTAAAGAACGCAGTAGAGGCTGACATAAAAAACCTTTTAAAATCTTTATGACTACAAAAATAATGTTAAAAGGTTTCCCTCATATAAAGAAATCCAGAGAGCCATTGAAGATTATTTTAGAAATTACTCAAAATGATAAGTGTTCAATTTTAAAGGCCTTAAAAATAAAAAGAAATGAAACAATTAAAGGATTTAATTATAATTATTTAACTCTTTATCATCGACTTGACTTGGAATATAAAAAATTAATATGTGTCGATGATTATTTAAATGCTATACATGATAGGGTATATGTACATTCTCAAGTAATTTTGGCCAACTGTAAAACATTAACAGAAGCGTTCGAAGTAGCAGAACGTGCAGAAAAAGCTGAAGTACGAACTATAACAAAAAAATTCTCAGAATGTTATGGTATATCAAACAACATAAATAAAAATAATAACAATTTATTAAATCATCCAATTTATAGGAGCTTAAGAGAACATGGAAATAATTTAGATAATTCATATCAAGCGTCATCATATGTTATGGGTTATATAAATGAAAACTCCACCAATAATAGAATGTTTACACCAGGTAGATATAGTAACAATAAAAATAAAAGTTTTAATAATAATAATAATTATTATCACGGAGTAGAACAAATTCAACAAAATAATACTTATGATACAAGAAGATTCTATAATAACTACGAACCAAAAGCTAGAAAATCAGTTATGTGTTACTCATGTAAACAAGTAGGACATAAAGCTTATGAATGTCCTAATAATAAAAATAATGGTAGTAATAGAAATAATAATCTTTATAATATGAATAATAATGATATGGGTAATAATTATAATAATAATTTTGATTATAATAATAATAGTAATAAATATAACAATTATTATAATAATAGTAATAAAAATGGCTACAATAATTCTTTTAATGGTAGTAATTATTACTTTAATAAAAATAATAAATTTACTGGAAATAATATTGCTAATAGAAATAATAATAATTTTAATGAGAATAATATTCCCACTGGAAATAATAATTTTAATAGAAATTCTAATGGAATAAATCAGGATATTAATACTACTAGTTCAAATATTAATAGTAATTTCAAAGCTAATGTAAATAATAATAATAATAATGGAGATAGCTTTAATAATTTAAACTAAATAATGGGAGAAGGACAAACTCCCGTTAACCAAACCAAACTTCAAACTTATAATAAAAATAATAGTATTAATGAAGAATATGTAAATTTAACATACTCTCCCAAGTTAAATAATAATACTATGAAAACAAAAAATAATTATAATAATACTAATGATAATAATTTACATAATAATAATAATAATAATAACTTACATAATAATAATAATAATAATAATAATTCATATAATGCTAGTGCAACTTCAAATAATGATGTAATAAATAATGGATATCCTTATAATGATAATTCACATAATTATGATATAAACAATAATTATTTAAATAAGAATAATAAAATAAATTATACAAACAGTTTATTTGATGATAATCATACTAGTATTGATAATATTTATTCCAATAATAATAATAATAATAACTTAAATAATATAGAATATCTTAGTAAGAATACTAGTAACGGTTATAAATTAAATAATAGTAATCATAACAACATCTATGAAAATGACAATATTAATAAACAAGTTAACAATGATGTTAATATAAATAATACTTATAAAAATAATAATGATGATCAAAGTAACAATGAAATTGATTTAAATAGAATTTCTATAAATGATAATGAAAAAAAATTAATAATGAACCTAATTCAAATAATATTTACCATAATGAGGAAATTATCGCTGTTGCCCAAAAGAAAGGTAAAAATAATTCAATAAAAATCTCCCCATATACCAAAGAAATAAAGAAAAAGCTTATAGATAATCCAGTTCCAATTATTACAAATGCTATGAAGAAAAATACTATTATGAAAAGAAAATTAAACGTTAATAAATTAGCAACTACAGGAACACCTGATATGATAATAGATGAGGGAGGAACGAATGTCAAACTATCAACAGAAAAAAGAAGGTAAAGAATTTAAAGAAAATAAAGATCATAAAAATGTTACTTTCAATGAATCTATTGAAATTTTGAGGATTCACAACCACCAACTAATCAAACAATAACTAATAATAACACAAATAAATTAGAATATTTGGATCTTTCTTATATCAATCACCAAATATTAGAAATGTAAAAAAAGCGAATAAATTGAATAAAATAAATGAAATACTGAGCAGTAACAAAGATGATATACCCATCAATGTTAAAAGTTATTCCAAGCCAGAGAAACACATAAAAAATGATGGAAGATTTTAATGAATTTAAAATTAAGGACTTTATCAAGGAAGTAGCATCAACCGAAGTCATAACGAAGTTAGTATATTTGTTAGACCTGTTTCCAAAGTTCAGGTCAGAATTTACAAAAGCATTAAAATTAACCGAAGGAAAAGAGAAAATAAAGAAAAATTTGAATACATCTTTAATAAATGTAATGACAATTATAAGCCAACATAAGGATTAAAGTTAAAGGCACTGTGGATAAGAAACCAGCTGAAATTTTCTTGGACTCGTGTGCTAGCGTTAATTTGATTACCACTACGGCTTTAAAAAAATTTAAAATTAATAAAAATCCTATTGGGAGAATATCCGAAAAAATTTTTCAGTATATTCCAACAATTCAACTTGTTCAGATATTTATGAACTAAAAATATCTATTGGAAATTACACTTTTATCGATTACTTTAGGAAAATTGATAAGGATGATATCTTTGATATATAATAGGTATTGACACACTTAAACGAAATAGATTTGATATAAATTTAGTTAATGATACCTTATATCATATTGATGAAAATAATAATCCTATAGAATTAGCTTCTTTATTTTATGATGTTAGCTTGAGTCCTTCTGAAAGTACAAATAGAATTAATGACGAAGAAAATAATATGAATAAGGAGAATAATATAAATAATAATTCTTCTGAAGAGAATGATGAGGATTCTGAAACTAGTTGGAGTGACAATGATAATAATAATGATAATAATAATATACTTTTTACATATGCTAAATCAGAGTTGCCTAATATTAACATAAATAATTTTAATGTAAAATTACCTTTCTTTAATAGTGTCGACATCGATAAAGAAAATAATATCAAAATAAAAAACGAATAATAATAAGAATGATGATAAAATTGACAATTATAAAATAAATGATCATAAAATTAATTCTAAAGTTACAAACAATATAAATCCCATACTACAT
>JACVTC010000163.1:320000-349071 GCA_016946835.1 Neocallimastix lanati (nom. inval.) | reverse complement strand
TTCTAAAATTTCCGTCATTTGACAAACCTTTTATCATTAGAACTGATGCTTCGTATAATGGAATTGGTGGAGTTCTTTTACAAAAAGAAGAAGAAACCGGTAAGGAGCATCCAATACACTTTATAAGTAGAAGTTTAAAGAAAGCTGAAAAGAATTATGGTATTACCGATTTAGAAGGAACCGCTTTGTTTTACTGTATGACTAAATTTAAATCTTATATTGAAGGAAATCCATTACCTACAACTATTTACACAGATCATAAACCATTAGTTGGTTTATTTAAGAATAAAGAACCTTTGAATGCAAGGCAAACAAGATGGTGTCTAACCGCTAGTATGCTCGGAATTAATATAAAATATGAATCAGGCAAAAAGAATGTGTTAGCTGATGCTCTTTCAAGAATGAAAAGTAAGGAAGAGAGAAAGATATTATTAACAAAAATTACTAATGGAAATAATGAAGAATTATTATCTAAAGTTATAAAGGAATTTATTAATGAAAAGTTTACTGTTATTGATGGTGAAGATTATTTTATCGACAATGGAAATTATAGAAAATTAATAACGGACGAAAATGAAAGGTTTAAATTAATTTTAGAAGCTCATAATATTGGCCACGAAGGATATTACAAAACATATCAAAGACTTAAGAAAAACTTTTATTGGAATCATATGATTAAAGATATCAAAAGAATTGTTAGTAATTGTGAAAAATGCCAGTTAAATCGTCCTCAACCATATCCAGAACCAACCGAAATCCATCCAACTAAAGTGGAGGGTCCCTTTGTGCATTTAGGATTAGATATTATAGGACCGTTACCAAAAACAAGAAATAATAATCAATATATTATAGTAACTGTTGATTACTTTACCAAATGGGTTGAAGCCGAACCCACTGAAAACATAACTTCCTCTGATATAATTAAATTTTTAATAAACGTTTTTGCAAGACATGGTGTGCCTCAAGTTATTACTACAGATAATGGAGTCCAATTCACTTCTGATATGACTAAAATCTTTCTTGATCTTTATGATGTTTATGTAAAATTCATAGCTACCTATCACCCTGAATCCAATGGTCTCACTGAAAACCGAAATAAAGAAATTGGAAAATTACTTCGTTTATTAGGAAGGAAAAATCAAGATTGGGATGAAGTTTTACCTTCTGCTTTATGGGCACTTCGAACTACCAAAAACACAGCTACCGGACATTCTAGTTTTGAATTAGTATATGGAAGAGAAGACCAACAGCCTTATGATATAGCCATAAGAACAATTGAAAATGCAGGTAAATCGTATGATGAAATTTTAATGGAAAAATTTGTTCGTCATTATCAATGGACTAGAGAAGCATGCGAAAATGTGAAGAATGCTAACAAGTATTGGGCAACAAGACGAGAAGAACAAATAAGTATGAAAAAAGGAAAAGAATTAAAAGCTGGTGATCTTGTTCTTGTTAGAAACTTTAGCCGCACTAAGCTAGAACCATATTACAATGGACCATTTAAAATTTTAAAAATTCAATTCAACACGGCAACCTTAATCGATCAGAAAACTGGGAAACAACTCGATAGGAATGTTCATTTTAAAAATTTAGTAAAGTTTAACTCCGCTTACAGAGAAGCTTGAGTCTTCGTCGGGGCATCTTGATAAGAATGTACTAAATAATGCATTCTTAATTAAATCTACGATTTATTTCTAATACATTATGTGTACATTATTATTTTTGTACTTTAATAAATTTTTAAATTCAAAGATTAAAAATTAGATCAAAAATTATATTAAACTTTATAATTTTTATATTAAATCTTATATTAATAGTAATATTTTTATATATTTAAAACTTATATTAACAATATTAATAATAAATCTTATTTTTTTATTTTTATATTAATAATGAAAATTTGTATTAATAATATTTTTATATATTGATAATTAAAAATTTATATATTATATTTTAACTTTTATTATAAAATTTCATATCGAAATGTTTTATTTTATATTGAAAAATATTTTATTTTATTAAAAACCTTTATATTAGAATAGTATTTTTATTTTTATTTGAATATTTTAACAGATTGTAATAAAAATTTTAGCCAATTAAATAAATTCTTATTAGTAATATTTTAGATAGATTAGAAAAAAAAAAAAAAAAAAAAAAAAAAAAAAAAAAAAAAAAAAAAAAAAAAAAAGTTTTATTAATATTATAAATGTATTTTATTTATATTGTTATAATTAAATTTTATATAATTGATTATAAAAATCAATTTAAATTTAATAGTTTTTATATATAAAAAGAAAAATAATAATAAAATGTAATTTAGTGGCAAGAACAACTTTTATGCCTTGAAAAAAAAGTATAAATAGTTGTAAATTTTGCTACTAATTTTTAAATATCATCAAATAAAATCAAATAAATTTATAAATAAAAATAATAAATAAATAAATAAAATTTGTGTTTCCTTACTTTATTTTTATTTAATTCTCTAAAACCTTAACATTGATGATAAAGAATGAAGTAATAAATTGATTCTTATTAAAAACCTTTTAATATAGTCAAGGTGAATTTTAAAATATTAATAAATTTATGTATTCTTTACATTAATAATTTTACTATATTATTTGATCTGAAAATTTAAGTTTATACATAAAATTTAATTTAAATTTATGTTCATTCCTTATAAAGGTAAATTAAATTTATGAGAGTTTAGCAATAACATAGTACTAATTACTTTTAGTATTATTTTTCTAAATAAGGAATAATTCCTGTATATAAACAACTTAAATAACTTTATCAATATTTCTGTCTTTCGAATTAAGAAATAATTGAAATGAAAGAAATAAATAAAATAAAATTTTCTGTATTTAAAATTGTAAAAGATTTTTCATATATTAATAAATGTATTTTATTTTCTATTATGTCATTCAAATTAATATATAAGATTACATATTAAATTAGTATCAAAATTAAGTTAAAGTATTCAATTTTATTGTAATACTGCTTCTCTTTTTTTTGTTTAATTCTTATCTATAATGCATCTTTTATATTATAGATTTATTTTGGTTAATTTGAATATTAGGAAATAATAAAATTTCTATTTATTACAATAAGGAAATAATCAATAAGATTTAAAAATCTATTGTTTTTCCATCTCTTCAACTACTTCCAGAGGCTTTGCTACTTTTATATCTTCAAAAAGATATAAATTGACTACCTTGGAACCCCTTTTTAGGAGGGAGAAAAAAAAAAAAAAAGAAAAAAAAAATAGAAATAATAAAAATAAATAAATAAAAAAAAAAAATAAAATAAATAAATAAAAATAATAATAAAAATAAAATAAAAATAAAATAAATAAATAAAAATAATAATAAAAATAAAATAAAAATAAAATAAATAAATAAAAATAATAATAAAAATAAAATAAAAATAAAATAAATAAATAAAAATAATAATAAAAATAAAATAAAAATTAAAATAAAAATATAATAAATAAATAAAAATTATTGTGAAAGAATAAAATTTTTTTTTTGTGTTTTAATATTATATAATTTTTTTTTTGAATTCCTCGAACCATAACATAAAGTTTGGTGGAGATATCGGGGATTTCAAAATTAAAAACTAATATTAAAACATACACAATAATTTTATTTAATTAAATAAAAAAAAAAATTTTTTTTACAATAATATAGAAATATAATATATACATAAATAAATATTAATAATTTAAAGTAGCACCTACGTCCTTACTATATTAGTTGGATAAATAATTTCATTCAACAAAGTTGTTATATTTCTGTTTGTGCAAGAGAAACAGTGTGATATAAAACTTTGAAATATTTATTCCTGTCAAGTACTAATTAGTAAGAATAATAATTTAATTATATTATACATTTATTCATTAATATAAGAATACTTTTATACAATTTATAACTTATTGTAATCGGCGGCTGTTGGATGAAAAACTCCTTAGCTTAAGGCTTTGTTACAATTAAGTGTATATAGTAATTCGTATTTATATTATCGACTAAATTATATTATAATTGAAATTATAAATTCAAATTTATAAATATATACATATATATAGTATCTATATATTGATACCAAGACTGTTGATATATATAGATATAAAAATTAGACGTTTATATTAGAGAATAGGAGAAGGATTGCTTTACACATAGGGAGGTAGTAGAGCATTATTGAATAAGGTTTAGTGATACAAGTGATAACAGAATAGAAAAAGTGGTAAGGTCCCGTGTTCGTACAGGCACACACTACTCTGTTATATTCACTATTCTGACGGTTCAATAGTGGAGGTCGAACGGCCCTGTAAAGAATCTGCGGATCCGAAAATAATATAAAGCTAATAATATATATATAAGAAATATTTATAAATTTTCCATATTAATTTTTTTAATTTAGCAATTAATTTATTCCGTGCTACATATAAGAAATTCTAGTGTACTGAATTCCAAAAAAAAAAAAAAAAAAAAAAAAAAAATTTTTGTTTACTGTTCTTACTCTGTGGTTAAGTGAAATTGAGCCAAAGAAGAAGGACTACTATATTTTTTTTACTACCTGTTTGATTTGGTTGTCGAGGTGTATCTTGAACCAAATAATTATCATTATAAGTGGTCGAAGTGTCATTCGAGCTTATAACCTTAATATAATTATATCTTCTATTGGTGATCGAAAGGTATTCGAACCAATAATATAAAATTTCCTTAGGTGGTCGAGTGTTATTCGAACCTAAAAATATATTTCTTGTAGGTGGTCGAAGTGTATTTCGAACCTCATATAAATAACTATAAAGATATAATTTAATAAACAATAATTATAAAATATTTTAATCTTGGATATCAAAATAAAACAAAACAAAAAAAAAAACAAAAAAAAAAAAAAAAAAAAAAAAACAAAAAAAAAAAAAAAAAAAAATTTTACTTATTTTTTTTTTTATCTCTGAAGTGTTTGTAAACTTACCTATTTTTTTTTCTAATCTCTGAAGTGTTTGTAAACTTATAAATTCTAATACTATATTATATATATCTATAACATACTCACACACACAAATAAAAAAAAAAAAAAAAAAAAAAAAAAAAAAAAAAAAAAAAAAAAAAAAAAAAAAAAAAAAAAAAATATTATTATTTTTATTTTGAATATTTTACCTATATTACTGTATAATTTCTACTCAAGAAATATGGCTTCAGTTACTAATGATACTACTAATGTTCCTTCATTTAAAGATCTTAAAAAGGAACTAAAATATGTTGATAAATTAAACAAGGACCATTTGGATATAAAATCTTGGGCTTCTGAAATTGAGTTATGGATCCAATTACAAAATATCACTGATCCAAAAACTATTTTTGTTGCTTGCCTATTAACGTCTACTGGTGAACCAAGACAAATTATCCAAGAATTAGAACTACCTGCTACTACAGCAGAAGAAAATGTAGAATTGAATGGTTCCACTGATACTGGTGAGATGTCAGGATCTAGCACCAGTAGCTCTACTAGTTCAAGTAGTTCTAGTAATGATAGTGTTAGAACTAACCGTTATCCTTCTTTTGTCGAGATCGTCAACGCTCTTGAAGTATTCTATGGGGCAAAGGAAGATCAGAATACCTTATTAAGGGAATTGCGTGCTCTTAAAATTGGTAGAAATGAAAAAGTAAGGGATTTTAATAAAAGATATCGGACATTATATTTAAAATTAGATAAAACTCACAAAAAACAAATCAGTATCTTGGACTATGCTGATGCACTTGAGAATAATATTGAGGCCTGGAAAAGAGTAACTTTAATTGATGATATACCACTTTCAAAGGCTTATGAAATTGCAGAAAAAGTGGATAGACTTGCTGTGAGGTTACATCGTGTACCAAGTCCTAATAGAAATGTTTCCAACAATAATAATAATAATTATAATAAGAGTCGTAGTTCACCACCAAGAAATACTTATGAAAACAGGGACAATAGGAAAGTTTCTGATGAAAGTGAAAGGGAGAACCTTACACGTGGACCAAGAAACTCTACCGTCAAAACCTGTTTCTTCTGTAAGGAACCTGGACATTATCAACAACATTGTCCCAAACTACAAGCCATTATAGAAGAAAATAAGAAACAGATTTTTTCCAAAGGACCTTTAAACCAGTAGAAGGGAGAGGAAGCACTCCCATCAAAAAAATAGCTTCATTAAAATATACTTCCAATTCTTCTGATGCAGAAAGTAAAGACTACAGAGTGGATTATACTATCAAAAGTCATGATCAGGTAGGAGAATATTTTGTCGGTGCGGCAAAAAGAAAACTTGATGAAAGTGATGTTGAGTTAGATAATGGAAAAGGAAGGAAAATTCATAAAAGCCTACGTGATAATCCACGACCTATAAACACTCCTGCATTAAGAAAAAGAAAAGAAAGAGAATTGGAAACTGAAGAGGTGATACCTCATAAGAAACAGTTGCAAACATCAATAATTATGCAACCAAATATCAATAAAGAAAAGAAAATTGAAAAAGCAATACGTGATAAAGAAAGATTTTTGAAATCTAGTACTAATTCTAAAGAATTCGAAACTGCATCATCCAGTCAGTCTAATGTAAACTTAATTACTAATAAAGAGGAAATAACTTCAAAAGTTGATAATGTAGAAGCTCCAAGGGAAATTAACCAAACTAGAGAAAGAAAAAAAGACAAAAATAATAATAATAATACTAGTAATCCTAATAATAGAAACAACGGAACTATTAGAAAAACCCCAGTCGTAAATGATATTAATAATAATAATACTATTAATATTAATAATAATGAAACTATTATCGATAATAATCATGTAACGAATAATAAAAATATATTGAATAAATTAATTAATACAGATGGTATTAATAATAATAATAATAATGATAATAATAATAGTATGAAAATACCTCGGGTAAATCGAATTATTAAAATGCTTTCTAATTATAAGGAATATGATGTATGGGATGATTTAAGCAATACCAAGTGTAATATTACCTTTGGACAGCTTTGGAATGCTGCGCCTAAAATAAGAAGTCAAGTTTCCCAAGGTTTAAAACTAGTAAAAGCCACCACTAATGTTGTTGGCGCTATTAATAATGTAGTTGCTACTACAACATTAGTTAATAATGTTGATCATAACTATAAAAGTAAAAGTACAGAAATAACAGAGGAGGATATTGCAATGGTAGATGCCTCTGTTGATGGTGTATCTGGAAAATTACTTATTGATACGTGTAGTAATTTAAATATTATGTCACAAAAATATTATAATTCTCTACCATACCAATATACCGTTGTTGGTCATAGTTGTGGTAGAATAATGCTTGCCACTAGAGACGATGAATACTCTGAAGGAATAGTCGTTAGGATACCTGTGAAAATTAATGAGCTTTCATTGTTAATTGATTTCCGAATTGTAGAAAAAGAGGAACCATTTTATGACATGCTAATTAATTTAAAAACTATAGTTGATAATAGATTATTTATTAATCCCTTAAATAATTGCTTATGTAAATATAACATGGATGGTACTATCAGTTCTATTACACCAATAAATAATTCTGCAATTGACGAAAAATATATTTGTAGTGTTAACAAATTACTTGAGGATAATAGTAAGGAAAAATATGCTGGTGGGGAATTAAAGAAATTAGAAGGATTACCACCTATGGAATATATACATAATACAATATTTATGAATACTCTAAATGAAAAATATAGAACTGATATAATACACCTATTAGAGGACAATATAGAAATTGTTGCTACGTCGTCTGAGGAATTAACACCATCATTGCTTTCACCACACAAAATAAATCTAAAAGCTGGTACCAAACCTATAAAACAAAGAGCTTATCGGCTAACAAAATTAAAGACAGATATTTTAAAGGAAGAATTAACTAAGTTAATTAATAAAAAGTTAATTGAGCCTTCAAATTCTGAATGGTCTTCGCCTATTGTTCTAGTACCAAAGCCTAATGGGAAATGGCGTATGTGTGTAGATTATAGGAAGGTTAATGATTCTACTATAAAGGATTCTTATTCTATACCATACATTGATGAAATTTTTGATAGTCTCAATGGTGCAACTATCTTCACTACCATTGACTTATACTCTGGATATCACCAAATTTTAATGGAGGAAGAAAGTATTGGTATAACAACTTTCACCACTAAGTTTGGTAACTACCAATTTAAAGTTATGCCATTTGGTCTAACCAACGCTCCTGCAACCTTTCAAAGAGAAATGAATAGAATCCTATTTCCTTTAATAGGAAAGTGTGTTTATAATTTTATCGATGATATACTTATATACTCTAAAACAGTTGAAGAACACCTCCAACATATTCAACAAGTTTTATCCATACTCAAAGAAAATAGATTAAAACTTAATATTGAAAAGTGTCACTTCATGAAAACAGAAGTGAATGTTTTGGGGCATAGATTAACCACTAAAGGCTTAAAACCTCTTGATAGTAAAATCGAGGTTATCAGAGATTGGAAACCCCCTCAGGACATCCATGAATTACGTTCATTTTTAGGAGCTGTTGGATACTATAGAAATTTCATCGATAAATATTCACAAATTACTGCGTGTTTGTGTAAATTATTAAGGAAAGGTGTGAAGTATGTTTGGACTAGTGAACACCAAAAATCGTTTGAAGTACTGAAAGAAAAACTAATAAATGCACCCATATTAAGTTTCCCTCAGTTTGATAAAGAATTTATTATACGTACCGATGCTTCTTATGATGGAATAGGAGGTGTGTTATTACAAAAAGATAATGAAACTGGAAAAGAACACCCTATTCACTTTATTAGTAGAAGTTTGACCAGAGCAGAAAAGCATTATGGTATAACTGACCTAGAAGGTGCTGCCCTATATTATTGTATAACTAAATTAAAACCGTATATAGATGGAAATCCAATACCAACTATTGTATATACGGACCATAAACCGTTACTAGGGTTGTTCAAAAATAAGGAACCACATAATGCAAGGCAAACTAGATGGTGTTTGACAGCTAGTATGCTTGGTGTAGACATTAGATATGAAACCGGTAAAAAGAATGTGCTTGCTGATGCCCTATCCCGAATGAAAAATAATAAAGAAAATGTAGTTTTAGCTACGAAAATAATTAACCATGATATTACGAATGATGAAAATGAAGCCTTATTATCCAAAGTAATACATGATTTTATCAATGAAAAATTCACCACTATTGATGGTATTGACTACTTTATTGATGGTAACAATTATAGAAAATTAGTAACCGATCTTAATGAAAGAATAAAATTAATATTAGAGGCTCATAATATTGGACACGATGGTTATTATAAGACTTATCAACGTTTACGTAAGAGTTATTATTGGAACGACATGGTGAATGATGTTAAACGTGTTGTCAGTAAGTGTGAAAAATGTCAATTAAATCGACCACAACCTTATCCAGAGCCTACAGAAAATCTACCTACTAAAGTGGAAGGACCTTTTGTACATCTTGGTTTGGACATTATCGGTCCACTGGTTAAAACTAGAAGTAATAATCAATATATAATAGTAGCTGTTGATTATTTCACTAAGTGGGTAGAAGCAGAACCGACTGAAAATATCACTTCTAAAGACGTAATTAAGTTCCTTATTAACGTATTTTCTCGTCATGGAGTTCCCCAAGTAATTACCACCGATAATGGTGCCCAATTTACATCAGATATGACTAAAATATTTTTAGATCTATATGATGTATATATAAAATTTGTTACAACATATCATCCCGAATCTAATGGACTTACGGAAAATCGTAATAAAGAAATTGGTAAACTCCTTAGATTGCTTGGGACAAAAAATAAAGATTGGGATGAGGTATTACCCTCTGCTCTCTGGGCTTTAAGAACCGTTAAAAATAGTACCACTAACCATTCTAGTTTTGAATTAGTTTATGGTCGTGAAGACCAACAACCTTTTGATATAGCTGCAAGACCGACTAAAGGTATAAATAAATCTTCTGATGAAATTCTATTGGAAAAGTTTATATCTCATTATAGATGGACCATAGAAGCATCAGAAAATGTGAAAAATGCAAATAAATATTGGGCTGTTAGACGAGAAGAAAAACAAAGTATGAATCAGGCTAAGGAAATCAAGGAGGGAGATTTAGTCCTAGTTAGAAACTTTAGTAGAACTAAACTAGAACCTTATTTTAATGGACCTTTAAAAGTAATCAAGAAAAAGTTTAATACAGTTACGTTAGCTGATCCAAATTCAGGAATATTATTAAATCGGAATGTACACCTCAAAAATATAGTAAAATATAACTCAGCTACAATATAGCTTGAGTCTTAGCGGGGGCATCGTGATAAAGAATGAAGTAATAAATTGATTCTTATTAAAAACCTTTTAATATAGTCAAGGTGAATTTTAAAATATTAATAAATTTATGTATTCTTTACATTAATAATTTTACTATATTATTTGATCTGAAAATTTAAGTTTATACATAAAATTTAATTTAAATTTATGTTCATTCCTTATAAAGGTAAATTAAATTTATGAGAGTTTAGCAATAACATAGTACTAATTACTTTTAGTATTATTTTTCTAAATAAGGAATAATTCCTGTATATAAACAACTTAAATAACTTTATCAATATTTCTGTCTTTCGAATTAAGAAATAATTGAAATGAAAGAAATAAATAAAATAAAATTTTCTGTATTTAAAATTGTAAAAGATTTTTCATATATTAATAAATGTATTTTATTTTCTATTATGTCATTCAAATTAATATATAAGATTACATATTAAATTAGTATCAAAATTAAGTTAAAGTATTCAATTTTATTGTAATACTGCTTCTCTTTTTTTTGTTTAATTCTTATCTATAATGCATCTTTTATATTATAGATTTATTTTGGTTAATTTGAATATTAGGAAATAATAAAATTTCTATTTATTACAATAAGGAAATAATCAATAAGATTTAAAAATCTATTGTTTTTCCATCTCTTCAACTACTTCCAGAGGCTTTGCTACTTTTATATCTTCAAAAAGATATAAATTGACTACCTTGGAACCCCTTTTTAGGAGGGAGAAAAAAAAAAAAAAAGAAAAAAAAAATAGAAATAATAAAAATAAATAAATAAAAAAAAAAAAATAAAATAAATAAATAAAAATAATAATAAAAATAAAATAAAAATAAAATAAATAAATAAAAATAATAATAAAAATAAAATAAAAATAAAATAAATAAATAAAAATAATAATAAAAATAAAATAAAAATAAAATAAATAAATAAAAATAATAATAAAAATAAAATAAAAATTAAAATAAAAATATAATAAATAAATAAAAATTATTGTGAAAGAATAAAATTTTTTTTTTGTGTTTTAATATTATATAATTTTTTTTTTGAATTCCTCGAACCATAACATTGAATTGTAAGAATCTATAATTATTTGTTAGCAAATAATTATATTTTCTTAGTTAAGTTATTATAACTATAACTTTATTTAATTACATATAATATTTATTAAATTTATTTAATTTAATTTTAAATATTCATTAATTTAACAAAATTTATTTAATTAATTTTAAATAATATATTTACAATATGTTAAATTCTCTACTGTAACTAATGTATTTTGTATTGTATTTTATTCTGTATTTTATAATGTATTCTGTATTTTATAATGTATTCTGTATTTTATAATGTATTCTGTATTTTATTAACTATTTAATTTTATATTTTTAATATAAGGATAAATTATATGATCGAAATATCTTTTATTATTTTATTCTTTTATTTTCGATCATTAGATTAGATTAGAAAATCGGTTAATTAAGATTTTTTCCAATTACTTTTTAGAAGTAATCGGTTTTACTTAATTAATGCGATGATCGATATGGATAGAATATCGATCGAAAACTTATCTAGGTTTTTCTATCTAATCTTTTCCTAGATAAGAGATTTGTTAAGATTAGAAAACCCTTTCTTATTTAATCTTATTTTCATAAAAAAATATAAATAAGGCTCTTGAGTTCTCTTTGAGAAATCAAGAGTTATTATTATAAAAAAACATAGTTATAATAGTAACATTTTTATATTTTTAGCTTTAATAAATTAATAAAAATATTTTATTCAAAAACATATTTTTAAGATCAATTTATACAAACAATTCTTCTCTTACATGTTGTGTTATTATTATAATTAATTTTATAATAAACTCTACATTAAAGGTAAAAAAAATTTATTTTATTTTATTTTCTCAACTTAATGAATTAGTCGTTAAGTTGTAGTTAATAATTCTATTTTGAGTTAGTTCTTAATAGAATTATTACAATAATAACTCTTCTTAGATTAGCTTAGGGTTAGATAAAATGTGAAAAATTTTTAGAATAGTGTAACATTGGAAATTTTATTAGTGAATTAGTCTATTGAAATTATATATATTAGAATACAATAATAATATATAGCTAGAGTGGCGCAAAAAAAAAATTTTTATTAGCAATTTTGATTGAAAAAAAAAAAAAAAAAAAAAAAAAAAAAAAAATTTATATTAAAAAAAAAAAAAAAAAAAAAAAAAAATTTTTTTTTAATAGTAAATAATAGAATAATAAATTAATATTTTAGAATAGTTTTAGATTATAATAATTTAAGTTAATTAAAATAATTAATAAATATAATAATATATATTAGATTTAGAATAATAATAGAATAGATTATAATTATTTTAATAATATAGAATTAATAATATAGAATAATTTTAGATAATATAATTAAGAATAGAAATAATAATTTAAAATAATTAAAAAAAAAAAAAAAAAAAAAAAAAAAAAACTATAATAATAATAAAGAAATAAAGAAATAAATAAAAACATTAAAAAATAAATAAAAAATAACAAACTGAGAAGGTAATAATACCTTCATATATAGAGTTAGCCATCTAATTGGGGATGGTGAGTACATTTTTAGGTAGTAATAAAGGAAAGGTCTCCTTTTCCTATACCGTAGCGGTTTGTACTGTACGGAAATGCAGTATTTCACGTGAAAGTATCGGTTATCCGAATGTAGCTCTAGCGAATAAGGAACTCTTGGTCACCGAAGGCCTCGAGGTTCTTCAATATTATGTATTGAAGTAAAATTATATAGTTTTAATTTTAATAATGGGTTTTAACAGTTTGTTTATCCCAAACAAAATTGGTTATAGCAGTTATGTTTTTTTATGCTTGATTATATAAAACTGCTATGGAAAACATAAAATATTTTTTTATGTTTTAATGGATCACTTTTGCCGGTTTTTGAATGTTGTAAGGCATAAGAAAGTGATATTGAATTTTAATTAAAATAATACTAAATATTGTATTTATGCAGAAGTTTATAATAAAGGATAAGTTTATAATAATATTTTGTTAATCATTTTAATTTAATTTCCAAGTACGTAGTTGACCGTTACTGGTAGGCTGTAACATTAGACCTACACCTCAGCCCTTTGGTTGATAAACCAAATGACGGTAACACGGGAAGGAAGAAATTAAAGTGTATTCTATAAAATATTTATTAATCAAAATCCTTATTATAATTCTTAATTTTGTGTAATAAAAATGTCCATTTTGTTAACTCTATCCTATTTTTATCTATACTAAAGGCATAAAAATGGATTTCAATAGTAATAAACAAGCAATTTCCTCAAGTGAAGTTAATAATTCCTATCTCCATGATGAAAATGCATCCAAACTTATTACTGCAATTGCTGACTTCATTCCTGCTTTCTTTTCTCCTAATGGTGTCCTCCAAAAGGAAAATGAAAGCAATAAACTAAATATCTTAGAAATTTTAATTCAAAGTGAAGATTTCTTTAAGGAGCATCCAAATTCTTTTCAAAAGGATGAACTAAAAAGTTCTTTTGTTATTAATAAACTTACTGGTACCGCCAGAAAATGGGGTCTTTCTCTTTTAACTGATGGTACTCTAAAGAACCTTGAATTTAGTAAGTTTAAGAAGCTCTTACTGGATAACTTTGATATTGGGAATGAAAGGAAGCAAAAATATGTCATCATGGAAAAGTTGTGGAAATTGAAACAACTTCAATTAGGAAATGTTGCTGAATATACTATTGAATTTCGGAGATTGGCTGGACGTTTAGGATGGCCCGACGAAGTTTTAATCGATATAATCGGTAAGGGTCTACTTGACAAAGTCCGCGAAGAGTTTGATAAACTCGAAAAGCCATCTACTCTTTTTGAAGCTACCAACATTATTATTGGAATTGATAAGAAGTGTTTTTTGGAAAGTCGTCTACGCCACAATCAAAAAAATAAATTTAATGGAAAAATGTCGTTTCATAGGAAGAGAAACGATTTATTAAAATCAGAAAAGAATTCTAAACATTCTCATTTCAGAAAAAATAAGTCTAAAAACGACATACTTTCAGCAAATTACACACCGAATATTAAAACAACAATCACAACTACCTTCTACCTTGATATTAATGGAAAAAATATTAAGGCAAATCTATTAATTGATTCGGGTTCTGCCAGAAGTTTTATTTGTAAAAACTTCGCAAATTCTAATAAATTACCTGTGTTAGGACTCAATTCCCAAATCAACATCCAACTTCCTAATGGGAAAAGTATGAATATTAGACAAACTACTAAGCCCCTTAAATTAAAATTTATGGATCATAAGGAAACTTTTGAATTCTGCATTGCTAATCTATCTCTTCAGGGCATTAATGGTATTCTTGGAAGGGATTGGTTATCCGTTCACAATCCTTTCATCGATTATAAAAATAATAGAATCTACTTCCTTGGTAGATACTGTGGCTCACATTGCCCATCCTCCAAAAGTAATAAGTTTTTTAATCAAAATAAAAATATTACTGCTTCAATGTTGGAGAATTCAGAAGAAGATTCAGTATTACCAAATTCGGCTTTTGATACAGATATCTCAGATTCTGATTTATGTGCTGCAATGATTGATTCAGAAGAAGTAAACACTGACGTTCAGGGAAAAGAAGAGATTATTAATAAATACTATTCGGATCTTAAAATAGTATTTGAAAAGAAACAAGCTGAGAACTTACCACCCCATCGTGACTATGATATTGCTATTGAACTTATTCCTGGTGGACAACTTTATTTTGGTCCAATATACTCTCTTACTGTACAAGAACTGAAAGCTTTAAAGGATTATATTAAGGAAAACTTAAAAAAGAAATTCATTAGGAAGTCAAAATCACCAGCAGGTGCTCCTATATTATTTGTAATGAAACGCGATGGTACCCTTAGACTCTGTGTAGATTATCGCCGATTAAATGCTATCACAATCCGTAATAGCTACCCAATTCCAAGAATAAATGACTTGATTGAATCCTTTCAAGGAGCTAAGATATTTACTCGTCTTGACCTTAGATCTGCTTATAACCTAATCAGAGTTAAAGAAGGTCACGAATATCTTACTGCTTTTAGAACCCCTTTAGGACATTTCGAATATCTCGTTATGCCTTTTGGACTTCGAAATGCCCCTTCGGTTTTTCAACGTTTTGTACAAGATATCTTCAGTGATATCATTGGTTCTTTCGTGCAAGTCTATCTGGACGACATCATTATTTACTCTAACAACGAAAAAGAACATATTAAACATGTTAGGATAGTTCTTCAACTTCTCATCAACAATGGATTATATGCTAAATTAGAGAAATGTGACTTCCATGTTACTAAAACCACTTTCTTAGGCTTCACTGTTTCTGTAGATGGTCTCACTATGGATAAGGATAAGGTAAAATCTGTTCTGGATTGGCCTATTCCGAAGAATCAAAAGGAATTACAAAGTTTTCTAGGCTTATGTAATTTCTATAGAAAGTTTATCAATAATTTTGCCAAAAATATGGAACCTCTTCGTCGACTTTTAAGGAAAAATACTACATTTAATTGGGATGAATCAGCAAATGAAGCTTTTAATAAATTAAAAGAATCTTTTAAAGCTGTTGAAGTGCTCATTTTTCCTAATCCAGAGAAAGAATTCATCGTTGAAACAGATGCTAGCGACTTTGCTGTCGGTTGCATACTTTCTCAGGTTAGTGACACTGATAACTTATTGCATCCCGTAGCCTTCCATTCTAGATCCCTCAATAAAGCAGAAGTCAATTATACTATATATGATAAAGAACTTCTTGCTATAATTACTGCGTTTGAAACTTGGAGGCATCATTTAGAAGGCGCAAAATTTCCTGTTCAAGTAATAACAGACCACAAGAACTTATTGTATTTTAAGAAACCCCAACATTTAAATCAAAGACAAATTCGTTGGAGTCTCTTTTTATCAAAGTTTGACTATAGGATTGCATTCAGATCAGGCGCTAAAAGTGGCAAACCAGATGCTCTTTCAAGACGCCCAGATTTTAAATCTGACTCTTCATCTGAATCACAACCTGTAATTAACAATAATGCTTTCTGTTGTGCTATAAATGACAATATTAGTAGTCTTATTGAAGCACAGAAAGCTGATAATTATTGTAAAAATATCCTCTTAAAAATAAGGGATAAGTCAAACAACATCAAAAGTTCTTTATTTTCCTTCGTCGATGGCGTACTTCACTTTCAGAAGCGTATTATTATCCCTTCCAGTCTCAGGGCTAGACTTTTAAAGTCTTTCCATGATGCACCCACTAGTGGCCATCAGGGGGTAGATAGGACCTTTGAAAAACTCAGAAGGAACTACTGGTGGCCTAATATGAAAAAAGATATTTCAAATTATGTGGCTTCTTGTGATGTTTGTTGTAGAAATAAAATCCGTCGTCATAAACCTTATGGTAAACTAATACCACTTCCTACTCCTACAAAACCCTGGGAAGTTATTGGCGTCGATTTTATTGTTTCATTGCCTTCTTCACAAGATTGCACTTGTATCATGGTTGTTTCTGATCATTTAACCAAAATGATTCATTTAGTACCCTGCTCCGATGTTCCCTCTGCCGACTTAACTGCTAAGCTCTTACTTTTCCAAGTCTTTAAGTATCATGGTTTTCCTAAAGTGATTGTGTCTGATCATGGTTCCCAATTCTCTTCTCAATTTTGGACTTCGTTGTGCGATGCTATTCGTGCTAAACCAAGACTTGCTACTGCTCACCACCAACAATCAAATGGTCAGGTTGAACGGGCTAATGCTGTAATAGAACAATATCTTCGCTGCTATTGTTCTTCTGCTCAAAACGAATGGTGTTTCTACCTCCCTTTATGTGAAATGTCCTACAACAACTCCATTCACAAATCAATAGCTCAAACTCCTTTTCATGCTAACTATGGATTTGACCCAAATTGTGTTATTGATTCACCACCGATTCTGCTAAAAGATAGTGCTTCTGTTCTTACTAGGGATTGGTCTTCACATTTCAATGCCCTTCGTCAACATTTAGTTAAAGCCAAAGAAGATTTTAAGAAATATGCTGACAATAAAAAATCTGTAGGACCTGACTTTAAGGTAAATGATTTGGTTATGCTTAGAAGATACTACTTTACGAATGAACCCTCTAGAAAATTATCCACTCAATATCTTGGACCTTTTAAAATCATCGAGAAAAGGGAAAGAATGAATTACCGTTTGGAACTTCCAGAGAACTTACATCTCCATCCGGTATTTCATATCTCACAATTGGAACCATATACTAAAAGAAATGAAGACTTAATGGAAACATCATAATTAAACAGAGCAATGTAAGAATCTATAATTATTTGTTAGCAAATAATTATATTTTCTTAGTTAAGTTATTATAACTATAACTTTATTTAATTACATATAATATTTATTAAATTTATTTAATTTAATTTTAAATATTCATTAATTTAACAAAATTTATTTAATTAATTTTAAATAATATATTTACAATATGTTAAATTCTCTACTGTAACTAATGTATTTTGTATTGTATTTTATTCTGTATTTTATAATGTATTCTGTATTTTATAATGTATTCTGTATTTTATAATGTATTCTGTATTTTATTAACTATTTAATTTTATATTTTTAATATAAGGATAAATTATATGATCGAAATATCTTTTATTATTTTATTCTTTTATTTTCGATCATTAGATTAGATTAGAAAATCGGTTAATTAAGATTTTTTCCAATTACTTTTTAGAAGTAATCGGTTTTACTTAATTAATGCGATGATCGATATGGATAGAATATCGATCGAAAACTTATCTAGGTTTTTCTATCTAATCTTTTCCTAGATAAGAGATTTGTTAAGATTAGAAAACCCTTTCTTATTTAATCTTATTTTCATAAAAAAATATAAATAAGGCTCTTGAGTTCTCTTTGAGAAATCAAGAGTTATTATTATAAAAAAACATAGTTATAATAGTAACATTTTTATATTTTTAGCTTTAATAAATTAATAAAAATATTTTATTCAAAAACATATTTTTAAGATCAATTTATACAAACAATTCTTCTCTTACATGTTGTGTTATTATTATAATTAATTTTATAATAAACTCTACATTAAAGGTAAAAAAAATTTATTTTATTTTATTTTCTCAACTTAATGAATTAGTCGTTAAGTTGTAGTTAATAATTCTATTTTGAGTTAGTTCTTAATAGAATTATTACATGAATGTAAGAAACTTAGATAAATTTATTATTTTATTATAAAATTTATCTATCTTTCTTATTTAATACATTAATTTAATACATTAAATTATTGTATTTAGTTTAACCAATAATATTTAATTATTAATTTATATATATTTGATTCTCTTGAGTTCTCTTCGAGAAATCAAGAGTTATTATTTTAGAATTTTTATAATAAATAATAATTCAAATAAAATAATTAATTAATAAAACAAAACCCTTTTAATAAAACATTTTTTATAAATATTTGTGCCTTTTATTCCTTTTGTGTTATTGTTTATTATAAACTTTCTATAATAAACTCTATCTTATATTTAAGTTAAGTATAATTGTTTATTTATATTATTTCATATTTATTTAATTATATTTAATTTTATTTTCTCAAATTAATGTTAATTAGTAATAATTAATGTTAATTTGTAGTTAAGAAATTATTTATAATTAATTTTATAAGTAATTTCTTACATTGAAGATTTCGTTACAATATATTAATGATAATAAAATCACATTAAAAAATGTTCTATTTGTCCCAGAATTTAAAAGAAATCTAATGTCAGTTGATTGTTTAACTGACAATCATTTTAAAATTATATTTTTTAATAATGATAACAAGAACCACGTCTCCATTTATAATAAAAACAATAATAAAGTATGTACTGTATGTTCAAATAATACTAAGACGTATACTATTTGGACATCAAGGGAGAAAATTACATTTCCAAGTAACAATGGGATATGTAATTACATTGCTGACACAGATAGTGAAAGTCTTTACCTGTGGCATAAACGTCTTGGCCATTTCAATATTGATCATCTCAGAAACATTCTAACGAAAATAAATACTAAGAAACAATGTGAAATATGTGCTAAGACCAAATTAAAAAATTTTCCATTCAAACATAACGACAATAGAGCCAGTGAGCCTTTCGAAAGGATACATATGGATACTGTATCTATAAATGATGAATCTCTTTATGGCAATAAGTGTTTCTTATCTATTTTAGATGATTATTCTAGATTCGGTTGGATAATTTTTCTTAAATCAAAAAGTGAGGTGTTCAACAAATTTATTTTATGGTATAATAAAATTAAAAATACTTTCAACACTACCATCAAATTTCTACGAACGGATAATGGAACTGAATTTACCAATAATTATTTTGTAGATTTTTGTAACAATAATGGTATTTGTCATGAATTTACCATTCCTTATTCACCTCAACAAAACGGCAGAATTGAAAGGCTCCACGGTACCTTAATTCCAAATGCTCGTGCTATTTTAGAAGAGGCTAAACTTAACCATGTCTTTTGGGAGGATGCTATTGACACTATTAATTATATTCACAATCGTATCCCTCACAATGGTATTAACAATTCTATTCCTTATGAATTGTTATATGACAAAAAAGTTGACTTTTCGAATTTTCGTGTTTTTGGTTGCAAAGTTTTCTTTTACGTTCCAAAGCAATTTCGTAAAAAGCTTTTAAATTCAGCTCTCCCTGGTATCTTTCTTGGCTATGATTCTAACCCTTCTGCTTATAGGATTTATGATGTTAATAATAATAAAATTATTCTTTCTCGATCTGTTGTCTTCTTTGAAAACATTCCTGGCAATTGTGCATCTCCAAAATCTCTTCCTGAATTTATAAATTTTACTCCTTATTATGAAATCGAGGGAGAAGATTTACTTGTTAACGAAGATGGTAATAATGATATCAAAGATTTTAATAACATTAATAATGATAACAATGATAATGATAATGCTTATGATAATAATAAAGATAATTCAAATAACAATATTAATCAAAATACGAATTCAACTAATTCTAATGCAACTATAAGTGACAATAATAATAATAATGATAATAGTTATAAACAAGTTAATAATGGTGTTGAAAACGAAAATGTAGATTACTTTACAAATGACAATGAAAATAATAACAATGAAAATAATAACAATGAAAATAAATACAATGAAAATAATAACAAAGATAATAAGTTTAATAAAATTAATAATATCAATGATAATAATCAAAATAATATACATGAAATCAATAACATTATTGATAAACAGTTGAATTATTCAACAAACGATACAAATAACATCATTAAAAGTAATACTGATATTTCAAATTTCAATAAAAATGAAAATAACTATGTCCCTAAAAGAAAATTTATAGATGAAACAGAAAAATTGTATAAAAAATTCAAAATAACAAACAACCTGAATTTAAGCAAGTTTGAAGAAAATCAAGAATTAGATCCGCCACTAAGCTTTAAAGATATATTCGGAAGACAGGATGAAAAAGAATGGCTGAAAGCAGTAGAAGAAGAATTAAATAATATGAAGAATAAAAACGTATATACAATTGTTTCAAATATTCCTAATGGAAAAAATTTAATTTCTAGTAGATGGGTTTTTAGCTACAAAAGAGATGATAGAGGAAATATAATAAAATATAAAGCAAGATTGGTGGCTCGTGGATTTTCTCAAGTTTATGGAGTAGATTATGAAGAAACT
Source organism: Neocallimastix lanati (nom. inval.) (assembly GCA_016946835.1). NCBI lineage: Eukaryota > Fungi > Neocallimastigomycota > Neocallimastigomycetes > Neocallimastigales > Neocallimastigaceae > Neocallimastix > Neocallimastix lanati (nom. inval.). The sequence goes on along the minus strand of JACVTC010000163.1, from coordinate 327,898 downwards.
TTTTCGCCCACGTTAAAGCAAGATTCACTGAGAATCATTACTAATCTTTCAACTTTTTTCAATTTCGAAATGTACCAATTGGATATTAAAGCAGCATATCTTAATGCTGAAGTTGATGAAGAATTATATATGGAAATTCCTGACGGTTTTGAAAATAGAGGTTTTTGGAAATTAAACAAAGCAATTTATGGACTAAAACAAGCCGGAAGGATGTGGAATAATAAAATAAATAATACATTGTTAAACTTAAATTTTGTTAGATCTAAAAGTGAACCATGCGTCTATTATAGAAAGGATAATAAAAATAATATCTCATGTATTTTAGCTATATATGTTGACGATATTATAATATCAGGAAAGAAAAATGAAATAAATTATATTAAAACAGAAATTAAAAAAATATTTGACCTTAGTGACATTGGACCTGTGGATTTCATAATAGGAATAAAATTTATCAAAACAAAATACGGATACATAATGCATCAATTACAATACTTAAATAAAATTTTGGAAAAATTCGAAATTGGAAAATATAACCAAATATCAAGTTTAACCTTTATTCAAAATGAAGAATTAAGAAAAAGAAAATTTAACTCAAAAAAATATATGCAAGCTGTGGGTAGTTTACTTTATTTAGCAATGGGTACGAGACCGGATATTTTATTCGCTACTAGTAAGGCGTCAAGAAAAAATAAGGATCCAACATATGAAGATTGGATAAATGTTTTAAAAATATTTAGATATTTAAAGGGAACAAAATATTATGGATTAAGGTTTACTGATAATATAAATTTAAATGTTTATGTAGATGCAGACTTAGGTGGTGATGAAGAAACTAAAAGGTCCACTACCGGATTCATAATTAATATGGGAAATACACCTATTTCATGGTATTCAAAGCTTCAACATTGTGTATCGATATCAACTGCAGAAAGTGAATACTATAGTCTAAATGAATGTGCTTTGAAATGTATGTGGTTAAAAAATTTCTTAGAAGAATTAAATATAAATACAGGGACAATTAAAATTAGAATAGACAATAAGGCTGCAATATACAATAGTGAGAATGAAACAATAAATATAAAATCAAGACATATAAGCTTAAGATATCATAAGGTAAGAGAATTAGTAAGCGAAAAGAAAATTAAATTAGAATATATAAAATCTGAAAATAATTTAGCGGACGGCCTAACAAAATATCTCAATGGACCTTTACTTAAGAAATTTAGAAAAATAATGCTTTGTAAATTAATAGGAAATTAAACTTACGAGGGAGTGTTAGAAATTAAGTTTAATATTCCACAAATCTTAATATAATTAATTTAATAATAACTTAATTTTATTATATTTTATAGGATAAAAATAATTTAATAATAAATGTGATTTAATATTAATATTTAATATTAGAAAATAAATAAGTGAATAGAATAAAGTTTTAAAGGATTAGGAGATAAATATAAATTTAATGAATGAAAAATAATAAAAAATAAATAATGTTGAAAAGTGTAAAAAATTAATTAATATATATTAATAAATAAAGTGATTATTAAAACAACAATATTAAATTTTAATATTGATCAAAATAATTAAAATAATTAAATAAATAATAAATAAATAAATAATTAATTAAATAAATAATTAAATAAATATTTAAATAAATATTTAAAATAAAATAATAAATATATAAATAATTAATTAAATAAATAATTAAAATTAAAATTAAAAATATGAAATTTAATAAATAAATCAAATAATATGTAAATAAATAAATTGAATATAATATAAAAAGATTTTGTTTATTAGTTCATATAAAAATATTATTATTTATATAAATAAATGGATTTAGAAAGTGCAGATAAAATTATATGCATTGAATTGTAGCTTATTACAAATTTATATAATAATTTATATTTAATTTGTATTTACAATATGATATATGTTTATATATATTTTATATATATATATGTGCGATTAATAGCTGCTGTTGTTTATGAACAATATTGCTAGTTTTAGGCATTCAAATACAATGATATATATTCAATATACTTATAATTTAATTTATTTAATATGAAATTAAATTTAATTCTATATTAAATAAAGTTCAAATTAAAAAACTTTTATTTTATTTTATTTTATTTTATTTTATTTTATAAAAATATTATTTTATAATATTAGTTATTTTTTTTTTCCAGAATTTTGATGGGTCATCATATCATTTATATGATTTATTTCAATTTGAGTATTTTTATTTAATATATCTTTCATTGTTGAAATGGTAGCTAACACTAATATGCCTAAGCTTTGAATTTAAATGGCCTGCTTCAATACTATTTTTACTTGCTTCATTATCTCTGTATATGTCTATAATTTCTGTTTTCTCAAATAATTCAAAAAGTAAATTTTTAATTTATAATATTTTCTTGATACAATGTCACAGCAGTTTATCTGTTTGTTTGTTTGTTTGTTTGGAATACCATGAAGTAGGATTTTTACTCAAATATAATAATTTTTAATGAATACAAATTAAAGAACCAATAATATTTTTGAATTTAATTTTGTCAACAAGCTCATTAGTTTCATTATTATTATTATTATTATATTATCCACATGATATATATTTTTATTTTTTATTATATATTTTATACTTTATGCAACAGACTATTAATGAATACTTCATAATCTTTTCTTTCTATTTTAATTCCTTATATAAAGTCACCAAATCGACTTTTCCAAACTTTAAAGTATTTTTTCTTTTTAATTCTTAAAACAATTTTTATAATTTTGAAATTTTGAAAAAAAAAATTCTTTCATTGGTAAGTCTATTGTTGATATTTGGATTTCGATTAATTATTTATTTTCTAAACTTTTGATTAATATTTATTTTCTAATTACATCAGAAAAAAAAAAATTTTTTTTACCATTGTTTTGAATTTTTGGTTTATTATTATTATTATTATTATTATTATTATTATTATTATTATTATTATTATTATTATTATTTTTAGAAGGTAAAAATGGGTTTTATGATAAATGTTTATTATTATGTATTAATAACTAACCTCAGATTTACAATTAAAGTAAAACCAGTTCTATTTATACAAGAACTGTGGCTAAATTTAGATACATGTTAATTTATTTAATTAATGTATTACATAATATGATTCGTATATTCATATTAATTTAATCTAATTTAACATTTGTTTTTATATCATAAATTTCTACTTCTAACATTCCCCCTCAAACTTGATTTTCTGTTTATACAAAAATTTAGTTTGCTTCAAAGAAGTTTAAATTTATTTAGTTTTATATTATAAGTGCCGACTACGATGAATTTTTCATACAAGTTTATTTTTTGTCCCTTCATTGATAATTTATATTTGCTTTTTGGTTTAGCAATAACCATAATTTATATGTTTTGTGGATTAACATTAACCATATTATTTTAGAGGCGACATTCTTGTTCGGTCTTACTAATTTCACATTTATTTTATGTGGGGGTAATGTCCTTTCCTTTTTGTAATCATTGAGCTAGTTATGAAGGCTAGTAGTTCTTCTAAAATTCCGGCTATTATAGCTGTTGTAATATAGATTTAACTTCTTTATATTTTTTGATTAAGAGTCTTTTGTAATTACCATTTTGAAATCTTCTATTACTTGTCAGCTTCTTTCGCTCAGTTGATTAGAGTCTTGAGACTCTTAATCTTTTAGAAGGTAAAAATGGGTTTTATGATAAATGTTTATTATTATGTATTAATAACTAACCTCAGATTTACAATTAAAGTAAAACCAGTTCTATTTATACAAGAACTGTGGCTAAATTTAGATACATGTTAATTTATTTAATTAATGTATTACATAATATGATTCGTATATTCATATTAATTTAATCTAATTTAACATTTGTTTTTATATCATAAATTTCTACTTCTAACAATTATTATTATTATTATTATTATTATTATTATTATTATTATTATTATTATTATTATTATTATTATTATTATTATTATTATTATTATTATTATTATTATTATTATTATTATTATTATTATTATTATTATTATTATTATTATTATTATTATTATTATTATTATTATTATTATTATTATTATTATTATTATTATTATTATTATTAGATATATTATTTAAAAATATTAAAATTATTATCATTATTAGAAATATTATTATTAAAGTTATTAAAGAGTTAAGAATTTATGATTTATAATTATGTCAATTATTAATAAAAATAAAAATAAAAATAAAAAATAGGTTCAATTTTATTGAAAATTTATGTAATTAAATATATATTTAGTAAGATTGAATCTATGAAAATTAATTAAAAATATTTAACAAAATGAAGGAAGAACTAAAAATAGATATTAGTGAAACTAATAGAGGAAAAATATAAATAATTATTGATAAAAAATATAAATATAATTATTCATTTACTAAAAAGAATAAATCAAAGGAATATGAATGTACCAAATATAAAACTTTAAATAAATGTAAATTTTTACATTATTTTAAACCATGAAAAAGATATATTAAAATATGAAGGTGTTTATAATCATTTAAATAAAAAAAAAATAAAATAAAATTAAAGACGAAATTAAAAAAAAAAAAAAAAAAAATAAAATAAAATAAATAAATAAATTACTTAAAATATTAAAGGAAAGTTGCTTAACTGATTTTTTGTGTTGATTATTTTAAAAAAGAAATATTTATCTTGGAAATGAATAAATAGCCTAATAGTGAAAATTAATAAAAATTACAAAAAAAAAAAAAAAAATAACTGAAATATTAAATATTAATCAATTATGAAACAATTTATATTATTTACTAATAAGTTTAAATGACTAGAATAATATAATTAATTATTAATGAAATCAATTTTAATATCCCATAAATTATGATTTATCAAGTACACCGATATATAATTAACTATTTATTTTACTAGTTATTGCTAAAACTACAAAGCGAAAATAAATTAAAGTTATTGCTTACCTTCAAAGCGGATTATAATTGTTAAGTGATGTAAAACCCAATATATAAGAGGTATTCACACAAATTGAGATGGTATAAAATCACCCTTCAAGAGAAAGATTTCCATCATATAAATAGTAATATATAAACCATATATTATTAAAGAGATTTTAGATACATCTAATATTAATGATATAATAATATAAAAATACTTTGTTTTAAGGGGGAAATCATTTGATTATATATATATTTAAGAAATTATTTTTAGTAATATTTAAAATGAATTAAATAATTAATAGAATGTAAAAATATTTTATTCATGTAGAATTAAAGGTTAATTTAGAATAGAAATAAATAATAGTTTAATAATAATATCAAGTTAATATTATAAAATAGGATAATTTTATATTCACATATTCACCAGGAAACCTAATTACTCATTATAGAATAACTAGGTTTAAGGAGGAATGTTAGAATATGTGAAATGTATAAAAAATAAGCTTCAAATGTATAGAAACATATTGTAATATAAATTATGTATAAGCCACAATATACTAATATATAAACATTTAATTTAGAATACTAAAGTGCTTGTAACTCTTTATCATAAAATATATTAATAAAGTTTGACATAATTATAAACCACAAATTCCTGACACTTAACAACATTTATTTATTTATTTATTTATTTATTTATTTATTTATTTATCTATTTATTTATTTATTTATTTATTTATTCAACTCTTTATACTTTTTAAACTTTAAAAAAGTAAAATTTTTAGGATAGGAAAAATTTTTATTTCTTTAAAGTAGAAAGATGAATATTTAATTTTTAGAATAAAGAGTGGAGAACAGTGTAATTAGAATAGATAGAATGGGAATGGATAAAAATAAAAGTAGAACCAATAAAAAAAAATATTTATAAACTTTTTTTTTATATATATAGATGATGGAAAGTATTTTATGATTGAATAGATAATAGATGAATGAAAAAAGAATCAAATAAAGTTAGATATAATATAACAAAGGATAATTATTTTTTTTAAATAAATAATTGAAATAAAAAAATATATATAATAAAAATTTAAAAAATAAAAAATATATAAAAAAATAAATAAAAATTAATAAATTAAATAAAATAATAATTAATAATTAAAATTTTAATTACAATAAATTTTTGAAATTAAAATTTTTAATAACAATTAATTTAAAAATTAAAACTTTAATAATATGTTTTATCATTAATCATTAAAAATAATTATTAATAATAGATAATTATTATTTTTTAAAAAAAAAAAAAAAACACATATTTTAATAAATAATAATTAATATTTAAAAAAAAAAATTTTAGAGAAACAGCAAATAATAATTAAAAATAATAATAATTAAAAATAATAATAATTAAAAATAATAATAATTAATAGTAGTAATTATTAATTTATAATAATAATTAATTATAATAATAATAATTATAATAATAATAATTAATAATTAATAATAATTGATAGAATATGTGACTTTTAACAATAATAACTAATAAATAATTTTTATAAAAGGTACTAATTAATAATATAAATAGTAATTTTTAATAAAATTTATAAAAATTAACAAAATACAATTTAAAAAATAAATATATAATATAATAAATAATAATAATAATTATTATTATTATTATATATTTATATTTAACTTAAGAACCAATTACACTATATATTTAAATTATATTATTATAATTTATTAATAATATGAAAAAAAAAAAAAAAAAAAAAAAAATTTTTTAATCCCATTCATTCAACTAAAAATTGAAATTAAAAGTTATAAAACAATTAAAAATATATTTAATTTTATGTATATGAACTGTTCTTAATAAATAGTATTATTATCAATATATCAATATTAATAAAATAAAACCATTGAAAGTAAAATAAAAAAGTAAAAAAAAAAAAAAAAAAATAGAAAAGAAGATACTTTTTTTAAAGATAGAGAGAGAAAGAAAATTAAAAAAGAAAAAAAAATGACAATAACAAACAGAAAAAATTCCCCCACCACCACCTCTTCCAATTCCGCTTCCTCATCTACTGAAAATGTAAATGCCATGGATTCCTCTAAATCAAAAAAGAAGATGAGGAGATCGAAGAAGGAGAACCACAAGACATCCTTCATGGCCAACGGTAGATATGGGGCCGCTTTAGGTATTCTAGTTGTTCTTTTCGGTATCATCTATGTGGTTATTTTTGGTAACTATATTTACAAGAGAAGAGGAGGACATCCAAGTGCTCTGAATCAATTCAATCCAAATCCATTTAACTTTGCAAATCTTGATATGGATGCCTTTAGAAAAGCTATAACGGTCGATCAAGATGGTAAGGTGTCCTTCTCTGAAGAGGATTTAGAGAAATTGAAGGAAGTTTTCGTTGATGTGAATGGTAATGCTCAAGTTCCTCCTCCAAAAGATAATGTTGGTGATGGGGAAGAGGAATATGTTGAAGATGTTGATAATAATAATAATAATAATGATAATAATAAAGATAATGAAAAGAGTAATGAAAAGGGTGAATCTGATGATGCTAAAGGTAAAGATCAAACTGATAATGCAGCCGATTCTGCCAATAAGGAAGAAATAAAAAAAGATTCATTGAATGATGAAGAACCATTACAACGTCATCGTCGTAGTATAAACTATGAGGAAACAATATATGGCTATGGCGCCGAAGAAGACATAGGAGAAATGTCAAATAATCTTAAAACGATACTTACAAGTGGACCCTCTGCCAATTTTGTAGATCTTCTTCGTAATAAGATTGTTATTCTTGATGGAATGGAATCTAATCATCTTAGTGGTGGTGGTGGTGATCAACACCTTCGTCAACGTCGTAGTATTAATCAACATATGTTTGCCATTGGAAGTAGCAGTA
>JACVTC010000163.1:312500-317500 GCA_016946835.1 Neocallimastix lanati (nom. inval.) | reverse complement strand
AATTTATTGAAAAATAGGATTTATGATTAAACTATTAATAATATATAATTAATAAAAATGGTACATTAATTATTATTATTGCATATTTATTTATTTATTTTATATTTTAAATATCATAATATTAACAAATATTTTAATACTATAAATTTTATATTTTGGTATATCAACATTTTTATATGAATTTAATTATTAGTATGTGTTTTATTTTATTTTAAATATTGATGTCATTTATCCCATAATTTTATTTTCATTTATATAATGATGCTATTAATCCAATAATTCTATTTCCCCTATTTAGGAAAATAATATAAATATATATTAGTTATGATATATTTATTAATTTTTTTCTTATTATATATATAATATATATAAATATATATTTGTATTAATTATTAAAAGTTTAGAAAAAATTAAAAAAAACTACAAATGGATGATTTTATTATATTGCATATAGTATTTCTATTTTAACAGATTTTTATTAAATCTTATAAACTTAGATTTTAATATTACATTTTATTAAACTTTAAATTCCAGATAATTATTGGGGCTTGTTCTGCATATATAATCCTTCTTCAGAATAATTTAAACATTTATTATCCTTTGCTGAAATTGGGTATTAATATTCACTATTATCAATTTGTTTTAACACATCTTTTATTTAAATTATTATTAACACATTTATAATCAACTTTAACTAAATCTTGTTGATTACCTTGGTTTTAAGTTATTAATTTACGTTGGAAGACATACTACTAAATTTTCATCTGTTTCATCATCATCATTTTCTCTTTGTCTTAATTCATCATGAGCCATTTCACTAGTACTAAAAAAATCTAGTAATATGATACCAAGGATCTTCTCAAAATGAAGGTTCATTTTGTTGTTTAAAATTAGACTTATAAATTCTATGAATAACATCTTCAGCTGGATAATCTAAAACATACCATTCATTTGGAGCTATATTATATCTAAGGAAAGTATTTAATTTACCATTTATATACCATGCATCGGTTGATATAGGAAAATTTCATAAAAAAATGCTATATTCATAAAATTTAATGTATGTATTAATTCTTTTTTTTTTTTTTTTCATTAATCTTTTTTTTTTTTTTCGGTTAATATAAGTTCTACATATAACCACCTGTTTATTGGATTAAGATTATAAGATCATTGATAACGGAAATTATTTTTCATTACAGGACCATAATCACGATAATTAATATTATTTATATAAGAAGTACAATTATCTCTATCATCTAAATTTCTAAGAAAACCTATCTGGTATTTTTTCGTCTGATTTATTTTCATCGTTTTCCTCTGGAGCTTCGTTTTGATTTAAATTCTGTTGGTTTAATATTTATTATTAATTATTATTTAATATTTAATATTTAATATTTATTATTTATTATTATTTATTATTTATTATTCAATTATTTATTATTTATTATTTATTATTTATTATTTATTTTTTATTATTTATTAATAAATACTCTTTTTTATTATTTATTATTTATTATTTATTAATAAATACTCTTTTTTATTATTTATTATTTATTATTTATTAATAAATACTCTTTTTTATTATTTATTATTTATTATTTATTAATAAATACTCTTTTTTATTATTTATTATTTATTATTTATTATTTATTATTTATTATTCAATTATTCAATTATTTATTAATTACTATTTATTATTTATTATTCAATTATTTATTATTTAATTATTTATTGTTATAAAATAAAATATTACTACTTGTCTTATTATTATTTGTTAAAACTTTATTTACTTTAGGTTAAAAAAAAAAAAAAAAAAAAAAAAAAAAGAATTATTGTTAATAATTCAAATATTTTCAAAAAAAAAAAAAAAAATATATATATATATATATACATAGAAATTAATAAAATATATTTTTTTTAAAAAAAAAAGGTTAATACAACTATTAATTTAAAAATTGTATTTTTTCGCTTTGATATAATTATTTGAAATATTAAATTTATTATAGTATTATAATAAACAGTTTGTAAACAATTATATAATGTTTTAATAAAAAAAAAAAAAAAAAAAAAAAGGAAACATTTTAAAGTCATTTTAATATATTTAATATAACATAAATAACTTCATATAAATATAGATTATATAAATTTAATCATTTTTATGGTTTGGATTTTAAAATTAGGATAAACCCTTAAAAGATAAAAATATATTAACATAAGAAAAAAAGATAGTTCAACATTATTAACAATGTTTGGTTAAAATATTAATATATTTTAAAGAATTTATATATTATTAGAAATAGCATAATAAAATGAAAAGAAATATATAAATATATAAATTTAACTTTGAAAATTCATAATGATTTTATTATACAATTAACAACCAAATAATTATTAAAGCAATGTATATATGAAGATTAAAAATAAACTGGTGAAATCTTCGAGAAGATTTAATATTATTATTATTATTATTGAGATTATATATTTTTTTTCTAATAGTAATTAGTAACATATTTATTTAGAAAATGTTTATAAAATTTGAAATGGCTCGATATTATATCAATATTTACAGTATTAAATTTATAATAATTTTAGTATTCAGAAAAAAAAAAAAAAAAAAAAAAAACACTTTAAAGTTATTTTTATATTTAAAGTATCCTATATTATTTCATATAATATTATAGATAATTATTCAAAATAACTATTTTATGGTTTAGATTTTTGAGTTAGATTAAAACTTTAGAAGATTTAATCGAATAAACTTTAAAAAAGAAAAAATAAGTTCAACAATATAATAAAAGATAGGTTAAAATATTTTTACAGTTTGTTGTAAAAGCATATATTTAAAATATTAGTAATATAATAAAATAAATAAAATGGAAAATATATATATACTTAACTATAGTAATCTATTTTAATTTTATTTTACAACTAATCAATTATAAAGCAATATATAATTTTAAAAATAAGCTTATAAGATATTTGGAAAAAGATTAAAAAAAAAATTATTTTTCGATAGTAATTAATACAATATCTAAAATAAAAAATAATAATGACAATAAATAAAAAGATTAATAAAACAATAAAATATAAAAAAAAAAAAATCTAAATTACTTTGTATAATATCAAATTTAGGTTACATCAAATTTATTATGAAATAATAATAAACAGTTTATAAACATTTATTTAAAGTTTTAGTTTAGTATTCATTAAAAAAAAAAAAAAAAAAAAAACACCATTTTAAAATTATATTAAATTTAATTTATCCAATAAATTCATATAAATATAGATTATTATTAAAATTAACAATTTTATACTTTAGATTTTAGAGTTAGGTTAAAACTTCAAAAGATAAAAAAAAATAAAATAAAAAAAAATTATTAAAAAGAAAAATAATTCAAAAATTTAAAAATGCTAGGTTAAAATATTATTGTAGTTTGGTATAAAGTGTATATATAATATTAGTATAGTATAATAAAATGGAAAATATTATTATATTTACATTTTATATTCCATAAATATATATATTATTATACCATCAATTAATTATTAAATCGATATTTATATATCTTTTCAAAGATTTGAAAAGATAATTAAATTATATAAATAATAAGCACTATTTATATTATTTAATTCCAATAATATTATTTTTAAAAATAAATAATATAAAAAGAAATTACTATATTACAATATTTTCGCTATTCAGTAAATTTATGTAATTAATTATTGTAAAAATATATGTTTAAATACGAAACCTTCATTTTTCAAATAATATATGTAGTATTTAGATAAATAAATAGTTTTTCAAATAAAAACTATTATTATTAATTGATCATTATGTATTATTCACTTAACCTAAAAATATCTTAAATATAATCTCTATTGAAATTTTAATAGATAAACTCTAAAATATAATATAAATAATATATTATAATACAAATAGAAAAATTAATAATTTATGATGAATAATAATAATAATAATAATAATAATAATATACATTATATTAAACTTTAAAAAATAGAATTTGTGATAGAAAAAATTAAAAAAATCAAAAAAAAAAAAAAATTAATAAAATTTTGATTAATTAAAAATAATAATAAAAAATAGATTTATAAATAAATGATAATAATATTATATAATATTTATTAATAATTAAATAATTAAATAATTAATAATTAAATATCAATGATAATAACTATATAATATATTAATAATAATTAAAATTTTCACATATAGTAAATCTTTAATAATAATAAATTAAATTTAATAGTAAATCATTAATAATAATTAATTAATAGTAGATTATGAAGATTTACTAAGTAATTAATATAAAAAATTTATGAGTAACAAATTATAATAATAATAAATAATTTATTATGATATAATAAAATAATATTTAACAATATAATTAAAATATATGATTTAGTAATAATTATTAATTTAAATAATTAAATAAATTATATTGTTATATAATATTAAGAATTAATTACTAACCGAATTAATATATATATTTTTTTAATATAAAATTTTATAAATCTCTCCTATTTAAATATAAAATGTATGTATATATATAATAATATATCATATAAATTATATTAATGATTAAAAAAAAATAAAATAAAATAAAATATATAGTAAAAACTAAAACTAAAAAAAAAAAAAAGTAATAAATCAAAATCAAAGAACAAAACAAAAAAAAAATGGCTTTAAGAAACAGAAAAAGTACTTCTACCGATAATGTAGTTGATAAATCCAAAAAGAGTATGAAGAGAGCTAAGAAGGATATTAACAATACCTCCATGGCAAACAGTAAATATGGTGCTATATTAGGAATTTTCATTATTCTTTTCGGTATCATTTATGCTGTTATCTTTGGTAACTACATTTATAAGAGAAAAACCGGTCACCCAAGTGCACTTAATCAAGCTAATCCAAATCCATTTAACTTTGCAAACCTTGATATGGAAACATTAAAGCAAGCTCTTAAGGTTGATCAAAATGG